>JAWPHD010006226.1:0-148316 GCA_037043455.1 Cyrtodaria siliqua | reverse complement strand
AGGTGTACAGTACTGGTTCTACCCAGGATAAGTGGCCACCACCACAAAATATCGATCGTCATATATAACCTTGCATGTGTTGAAAATGACGTAAAACACCATACAAACAAACAAACAAACAAACAATTTGAAACTAGTTGAACGGACACAATCATTTTGCAGAATTTGTCATGCAATAACATAAGTACGTCGATTTATGAATCAAGTATCACTTTATGTGGAACCTGCTTGCATATTAGTAGAAGGTATTGAAATTTGGTGCAAATATCCACATATAGTAATATGCAAAAACAATTTGCTTGGATCTATATGCAAAAACAATTTGCTTGGAGCTATTAATTCAGTTTCAATTCAATTTCAATTATTTTATTCAGCATAAACATCATACAATGTTCATCGCCTATTCATTTGAGAAGAGCATGTATAATACTATCATGGAGTAAAGCTACAAAAGAGCACTTACACCTAGTATTTTAAACAAACAATTTCGAATAGTATATAGCATAACTAATACAGAGGGGAAAATCATTAGAAAAAGAAAGAGAGAAAGAAAACAAAACAACTCTATACATATAATTTGTTTGTACAGTGGATACATTTCGGTCAAGCTTATTTACAACTCGTGCTATCAGTCCTCGCACTAGCGGTTTCACACAATAGCAATTCTTCGGAAAATAAGTCTAAGGCCAGTAGGCAAAAACTATGTGTTTCAGACAGATACTTGAATAATGGTTTACAATCATAATAAATATTACGTTAATCTCGATAATTCATGTCAATTATCTATTATACTCTCACGTCTCAAATTCGCTAAATATACATATTTTGCCAATTTACTTAATACACTAGACTGGCTAGAAGTAAGTAACAATTTAAATTTTTGTAAATTTGTAAATTTGGCCAGTGACAATAGTATTTAGGAAGACACTCAATTCTAATATCGCGAAAACATGGACAAACTAAAACAAAATGATATTCATCTTCGATTACATTCATTTGACAGAATACGCATTTACGTTCAGATCTCTCTACATTTTTAAATCTACCGTCTTCTATAGCTAATTTATGGGCAGAACACCTTAGTCTTGTCAAAGAAATACGATGCCTTTCGCTTGCAACACAGTTCAGGTACTTTTCAACTCCAATATTATTTTTAATTTTCTTGTAGGTTTTTAGCTTTGGTGATGTAGCTAATGTCGAATACCATTGCCGATAATACTGGTCATTTAGTCGCTCTATAATTTTCGATAGTTGAAGATTCGTTATATTAGCATTATTCCATAAATAGTTAAAACCTAGATCGTTTAACAAACGCTGTACTTCTGAGGCCCAGGACCCACGAACATTATTATTTACTTGGTCTTTATAAACTTCGTTGATTAACACAAATTATACATTTTCTTTTGCAAATATGTAAGATAGGTAGAACAATTAATGGGACGCCGCGAGTTTACAAACATCAAGATTGTCGTGCGTCTGTGAATATCACCCGCGGCTCGGACAACCTATATCAAGTATAGGCCTATATACTTTCGTTTAATCTTTCAACTGTACGATATTGTTGGTTTTGAACAAGGGTGAGGTCGTTGTTCCTGCTCTGTCATTTAACATTGGCCAACTACGCATTGGGACTATATGAAGTAGTAGTCAATTCTGACATTTAATTAATTTATACTAATAATACTAATAATTACTACTACTACTACTGCTGCTGCTGCTGCTGCTGCTGCTGCTGCTGCTGCTGCTATTATTATTATAATTATTAAAGGAATGTTGGAATTAATTAATGATGTTTTGTTTGAATTGCATACATTAACACACTTTTTTGAAAACATATTGGAACCAATTTAGTGAATCGGATATTTATTTTTCAGTTGTAGAATTACAGGGATGTTTTTATGCGTTACGGGATGCTGCCTTCGCATACAGACGTCCTGTCTACCAGCAAAAGGGAAAGGATGTATTGTAAGTGTAGAATTCATTTTAGAGTATTTTCTGAGTGTTTAAATTAGCTACCCCGCCAACAGCAGTCAAATGTTACAACATAATTATGTATACCGTTTCTAAACCTGCCGAATCATGTTTGCGTGTTTGTTTTTGTGTTTTGTGGTTGACTGTCGTCCTTGAATGCTTTCCCTGTCCGATATTTTTATCCTTCTCTATCGACGACGACTTAGATATAACTTACATATTTTGAGAATCCAAGCTCTATAATGGCTTTAACCAGCGAGACCAAACCTCAAAACTGGAGCGTTGAATTTAGAGTTTCTAACTCATAATTCATTTACGCATTTTCATTAACGTGTATTTTAAGAACCCGTGGGAAAATCATATACTTTTATTCGGCACATGTATATTATTATATGACCTCAACACCTGGACATAGTTTTGATAAAACGGTTTTGTAGTGTAATTGTTCCTCTATTTGGAGGGTTAGTTTCTTTAAAAACAGTAACTGCAATTGAACACACGAACATCTCAAACTAAATGCGGAAAATCCTAGCCATAAGTCATATTTGTTCCCTGGTTTTAATTTTATGATACGTTTTTGTGATTTAACCATGTATTTCGGTTTCTTAACATGAATTGTATTTTTCGAATGATTTTATTCACTGCTAGTTTTCTTTAGATTTTCAGACGCGGACCTGGTTGTATGGCGGAAAGACAAGAAACAGTTCAAAACACTGATCAAGCAACATACGACCCTAATGCTCCATCTTAAGGATTATCAACAGGTACCTCATAATAACTGTTCTATACAACCTGCAAACAAGCATATTATTGAGATGATATATACATTATTATTTTCATAAATGTATTTATGTATTAATTACTGCACTGTTGCCATGTTATACTTTGTATCTTATCCTCACGGGCTTTATAGTTAAAATATAACAGTACTACCCCCAAAAGCAAAGGTCACAATATCCACCATTAGCCGCAATGCACGCCTGACATCTCCTACGCATATTGGGATATACCGGGTATTAGTTTTATGACTTTTACTTTTAGGGGTCGTACTGTTATGCTCTTAATTTAACAAGTTTATTGTTAATAAATTTGAATGAAATTTTCAGCAAGCCAACTGTTGATATTGTTAAATAGAATAGATGAAATTAATATTTAATTTCTATTGAAATATGTCAGTTATCTCAGTTTATTTCCCTGTTGTGTTTTTAAAGTCGTTCAGTGTATGTTTTTATGTATTAATTACTGCACTATTGCCATGTTATACTTTGTAACTTATCCTCGCGGGCTTTAAAGTCTGGAAGTTTGAAATAAAGCATCTGTCTGTCTGTCTGTCTGTCTGGTTTTCTAAAGGTTTTGGTAAAACTCCTGCAATCCGACTAGTTGACGTTAAAAAACATATAACCCGTCACAAGGTTTTAATGAGTTTATATATATACTGATAAAAATAAGTTTAGCAAGTTAATTGAATTGCAAATTAATTTGCGCATATTCTAGGCTATGCGTGGCAGAGGTCATTAACAATATAATTAACATAATTAGCAGATATATGCAGAGTATTGTGTTTGAAACGATATCTGCGAAAAAGTTAACAAAATGTTTTAATCTACCTGCTTTACAGAACAGAACAGAACAGAACATACATTTTATTTCGACTTATACATACAGTATCTCGTCATCAAAATATAATATACAAAGTTAAATTAAACACATGACAGGCATGTACGCATGATACAGTTGTTATAATTTCGTTCCTATTTCAATGTAAAAGGAGGTAATTTCATTTTTTTTTAAACTTCGGTTCGTTATTGCATTATAATGCCAAGGTTAGTATCCATTGATTTTGCGGTTTTTATAACTTGAATGAATGAATGAATGATGTTTTACGGCACGTCGACACATACATAGGTCATATTGTGCGCAAAAACCGATGAAAGATGAAGAAATTAAATAGTAATTAAAAATTAATGGAAATATATAAGGATACAACTATTAAAAATAAGGGATGATATGGTAGTAATATAAAATGTATATGTAAGTCAACAAATGCATGTCAACGGGTATATAAACAAGTAAATATATATAAGAACACATTATAATGATTTATAAAGTCTGATTTATTTTAGGAAATCTAAAACAAGACTAAAATCTATAGTATCAAATAACTCTTTCATAGTATTAACATTGTAGTACCTTTGACGCATAGGATCAAAGTCTACACATTCCAATAAGATGTGTTTGACCGTTAACAGGTGCAAAGCAGGGTATACATTCTGGTAATTGCTCAGCTTGTAATAACTATGAATGAGTATAACGTGTATGCCCTATCCTGCACCGTTTTGTAACTTGAAACCCAGAACTGTTATTAAGTGACGTTTAACCATGTTATTTATCATATAAGTATATATATATATTATTTTTTTTTAAATATGAACTAAAATTATCACTGAAAGTGATTAATACCCCCCAATACCGCCTTGTCACATAAACATCGCAACTACAAGGAAACAATGGTATAGTTTAAACATATTTATTTCCAATAAATGTACATGGAAATGAGGTCGGGCCACCAGTTATTACAACATTAGAAATCCGGCCCTCCCGCTACAAAATATTCCTAAAATTTAGACAATGGCAAACAAATTATTTAAACTACAAAATATGAAATAAACAGGAAAACAAATAGAGAGGAGAGGAGAGGAGAGGAGAGGAGAGGTTAGTGATCAGGGAAGAAGACTAACAAAAATCTGCGTGTTACAGCGTTCATGTCAAAGATGTATAAGTGTAATAAAAAGAGACAAGGTCATGAAGAGGATGCATTAAAAATTGTTTAAATTTAATACAAACCCAAATTAGCAGGTTCCTCAGAGTTGACTGTAGCATTTTTTTGGACAATTCTAAGTTGAAAAGGGGCCATAACTCCATCAAAAATTGGTGGTTTGAAACCAAAGTCGAACTTGACCTGTATTTTATGGCCTTAAACCCGTGTACCAAAAATTATTTAAATCCGTCGACCCTTTCATGAGTTATCGTCCGGATACCGTTTTTTGGGCAAATTGTAAGTTGAAATGGGGCCATAACTCCGTCAAAACTTGGTGGTTTATAACCAAAGTCGAACTTGACCTGTATTTTATGGTCTTAAACCCGTGTATCAATAATTATTTAAATCCGTCGACCATTTCATGAGTTATCGTCCGGACACCGTTTTTTTGGCAAATTCTAAGTTGAAAAGGGGCCATAACTCCGTCAAAAATTGGTGGTTTGTAACCAAAGTCAAACTTGACTTGTATTTTATGGTGTTATACCCGTGTACCAAATATTATTAAAATCCGTCGACCATTTCATGAGTTATCGTCCGGACATCGTTTTTTGGGCAAATTCTAAGTTGAAAAGGGGCCATAACTTCGTCAAAAATTGGTGGTTTGTAACCAAAGTCGAACTTGACTTGTATTTTATGGTGTTATACCCGTGTACCAAATATTATTTAAATCCATCGACCCTTTCATGAGTTATCGTCCTGACACGGTTTTTTGGGCAAATTCTAAGTTGAAAAGAGGCCATAACTCCGTCAAAAATTGGTGGTTTGTAACAAAAGTCGAACTTGACCTGTATTTTATGGTCTTAAACCCGTGTACTAAACATTATTTAAATCCGTCGACCCTTTCATGAGTTATCTTCCGGACACCGTTTTTTGGGGCAAATTATAAGTTGAAAAGGGGCCATAACTCCGTCAAAAATTGGTGGTTTGTAACCAAAGTCGAACTTGACTTGTATTTTATGGTGTTATACCCGTGTACGAAATATTATTTAAATCCATCAACCCTTTCATGAGTTATCGTTCGGAAACCAACAGACCGACTGACGGACGGACGGACAAACTCACTACTATATACCCCCAAACTTCGTTTGTGGGGGTATAAATACGCCGTTTTAACTAAATGGGAGATAACACTGATACTTATATTGGATCACAACTAATTAGTGAAAGAGAAGATCACCCTATGTCATGCAAATGTATTATAATACTTCACATTATAAAATTTCTTTAAGCTAAATGTACGTAGACTTATTTTGTTCAGTATATATAAACAAAGAAGTGAGTATTTGATTCAAAACTTTATGGTAAATATATCAATGTATTATAACCTTTCCGTTTCAGCGTTGCTGGCATTCGAGAGGCAAGGCGAAACAGGCCGCCTCATTGGTCGAAGCTGCACAATTGTCGCTCCCCTACCACGTGGATGATATGGTAGAATACAACGCCCGGATGCATGCAATTAAGGTCAGACTTAATGCGACTGTGATAATCTTATAATTGAATAAGGCCTTTATTCCATGACGAGAGTGGGTAGCTTTAAGTCACTACCACCAACAACAACAACAACAACAACAACAATAACAACATTCCAGAATACTCAAACGCCAAACTGTCGGAACCAATCAGATTTATTCCGTAGTAGTTTCGTATAATATATTTTAAAATATCTTAACATTGTATGTTTTAATATTGATTTGCCTTATATAAGGCTCGAACCCTGAACAGTGGACACATAGTAGACGACACTCCAATCGACTGCGCTAAAGAGTTGGTTTGTTGCGGTATTAAATAGTATATAACAAATGCCACGATCTACAATCTGATTGGTTGCGATACTTTGGCATGTGAGCGATCTCTTACCAGCAAACCGCATTTCGTCTCGCCTATGCTAACATTTGTGTAGCAGAATTTATGGAATAAGAGTTATTCATTTATAAATATTATAATATGCATTAAGGACATGCCTAACATATATTTAACGTTTCAACCTAGGTAAATCGGAGATGTTATATTATTTGACTTCTTTCTTTTCTGAGTTTTATTCCGATTAAATACAGTTGATAGAGTTCAAATTTGTTTTAGGATATATAATTGGTTGAAGCTGCACTATCATGGTTTAACGCGCATGCCTCCATGTTCATATCTGTTCGTTTTCCCTGCCGTAGGCGTTGTTTTGGCTGAGAGGATCGCCATTCATCAAAATATACTTTAGTATGCCAGTTCCGCCACACCCCTAGATCTGCGCCTGCTCTTAAGTTGTTGTGCTTTCATGTGTTGAACCGGACGTTAAACCGTATTCTTTATTTACCTCCTTTATTTCAGGGTTTGAAAAAGGACCTTGCACTCCGGCTGAAGAATCATATAAACAATATCAGTTTTTATAAAATACTGGAGGGCAAAGAAGTCTTTCTTCGGAAAGAAATTAAAGAGGTACGTCTGAAATTTAAACGGCTCAAATTAAGATAGCAATTTCATTAATATCCGAAATAAAACAGCTCAAAAAATGCATGTATACCTACTTATATTTGACTCCCTCTTTTCTTCGAAGTCTGTACAGACGTATTTGCAGGCGTCTTTTTCACCAGGAGGTTGTTATTTTGTCTTCATTTGATTCTTACGGATGGCGGAAGGTGTACAGTACTGGTTCTACCCAGAAAAAAGTGGGTGGTCTGCCTCCACCACAAAAAAAAATCGATCGTCATATATAACCTTGCATGTGTTGAAAATGACGTAAAACACCATATAAACAAAACAAAACAAAATCATTTGCAAAAAAAGCGACAAAACAACACCACTTGAAATAAAGCAATTAACAGCCGAAATACATTGTATTGCTGGGATTAAAACCTCTTCCAGCTTTGAGAATACCCCATACTTTAGATCCGCATCCATTTAGATCCAATGAACTCTTGATTTGCCGAGTATTCGGCGTACGAAAACCAGTACGGTACGAGTGTCTGCGTATAGAATACTCTAAAAACATGTCAAGAATCCGGGTGTTGCACCCGCATTATTACACTATCGTAATGCATTCATAGCAGACTGTGAAGCTCAGTGGATATACAGCATTGTTATGCATTCATAGTGGACTGTGTAGCTCAGTGGATATACAGCATTGTTATGCATTCATAACGGACTGTGAAGCTCAGTGGATATACAGCATTGTTATGCATTCATAGCGGACTGTGAAGCTCATTGGATATACAGCATTGTTATGCATTCATAGCGGACTGTGAAGCTCAGTGGATATACAGCATTGTTATGCATTCATAGCGGACTGTGAAGCTCATTGGATATACAGCATTGTTATGCATTAATAACGGACTCTGTAGCTCAGTGGATATACAGCATTGTTATAAGCATTCATAGCGGACTGTGTAGCTCAGTGGATATACAGCATTGTTATGCATTCATAGCGGACTGTCAAGCTCAGTGGATATTGTTATGCATTCATAGCGGACTGTGAAGCTCAGTGGATATACAGCATTGTTATGCATTCATAGCGGACTGTGAAGCTCATTGGGTATACAGCATTGTTATGCATTAATAACGGACTGTGTAGCTCAGTGGATATACAGCATTGTTATGCATTCATAACGGACTGTGAAGCTCATTGGATATACAGCATTGCTATGCATTCATACCGGACTGTGTATCTCAGTGGATATACAGCATTGTTATGCATTCATAGCGGACTGTGTATCTCAGTGGATGTACAGCATTGTTACGCATTCATAGCGGACTGTGAAGTTCAGTGGATATACATCATTGTTATGCATTCATAACGGACTGTGTATCTCAGTGGATATACAGCATTGTTACGCATTCATAGCGGACTGTGTATCTCAGTGGATATACAGCATTGTTATGCAGTCATAGCGGACTGTGTATCTCAGTGGATGTACAGCATTGTTACGCATTCATAGCGGACTGTGAAGCTCAGTGGATATACAGCATTGTTATAAGCATTCATAGCGGACTGTGTAGCTCAGTGGATATACAGCATTGTTATGCATTCATAGCGGACTGTCAAGCTCAGTGGATATTGTTATGCATTCATAGCGGACTGTGAAGCTCAGTGGATATACAGCATTGTTATGCATTCATAGCGGACTGTGAAGCTCAGTGGATATACATCATTGGGTTTAGAGATACAGATCTCTGCGCCGTGTGAATTCGCTTCCTGCGGACGCATGTCTGATGGGAAACTTCATCCTTCCTCTCATCTCCCTATAATGTTTCTGTCCCAATATAACATAATATAATAATGTGTTACCGGGACGTAAAAACCCATTTAATTTCATCCATTGCTGTTTCAAATATAGATTTGTACAATGTAGTCTGGAAAAAAACACAACCAAAAACAAAGAATGATCTGTTTTATATGCTGGTAAAACTGTTTGTTATAATTATAATACTCCCAAAACAAAGAATGATCTATTTAATATACTGGTGAAATAGTTTATGTTATATTTATAATACTTAAACTAGAAAGGAAATATAAACTTATCATACATTGCTTTTTTCTATTTTCCTAGTATGACGATAGACTTGCGAGAGAAATCACATCGTGTATACGTCGTCGTATTGAAGACGCCTTGGAAAATCTCCACAGCGCATGTGACCCTCAAACGTATGTATTTTATCCTCACAATTCTCTTTAAAAGTAGTCTTCTGTTCCTTTTCTTGATCACCATCTGCGTCGTCATCTCCGTCATCATCAATGGCTATCGTGTCCATACTACCGACTTTTGAATTCACCATACCATAAAAGGATACGTGCCACCAATGTCCATGTCACGAAGTGGTGCGCTGTCCATAAAACCAAGTGGTTACGGTGTCCTTGCCACGTATGGTTACGGTGTCCATGTCACGTATGGTTACGGTGTCCATGCCACGTATGGTTAAGATGTCTATGCCACGTATGGTTACGGTGTCCATGCCACGTATGGCTATGGCGTCCATGCCACGTATGTTACGGTGTCCATGCCTCGTATGGTTACGGTGTCCATGCCACGTATGGCTAAGGTGTCCATGCCACGTATGGTTACGGTGTCCATGCCACGTATGGTTACGGTGTCCTTCCCACTTTTGGTTATGTTGTCCTTGCCACATATGGTTACGGTGTCCATGTCACGTATGGTTACGGTGTCCATGCCACGTATGGTTAAGGTGTCTATGCCACGTATGGTTACGGTGTCCATGCCACGTATGGCTATGGCGTCCATGCCACGTCTGTTACGGTGTCCATGCCTCGTATGGTTACGGCGTCCATGCCACGTATGGCTAAGGTGTCCATGCAACGTATGTTAAGGTGTCCATGCCACGTATGGCTAAGGTGTCCATGCCACGTATGATTACGGTGTCCATGCCACGTATGGTTACGGTGTCCTTGCCACTTATGGTTACGGTGTCCATACCACGTATGTAACGGTGTCCATGCCATGTATGATTGCGGTGTCCATATCACGTATGACTATGGTGTCCATACCAAATACGGTGTCGATACCACGTATGGTTACGGTGTCCATATTACGTATGACTATGGTGTCCATAACAAATACGGTGTCGATACCACGTATGGTTACGGTGTCCAAACCACGTATGGCTATGGTGTCCAGGCAAGCATGGCTACGGTGTCCATACCTCATAGAACAACGATATATTTGCCACGTAAGGCTACGGTGTTTATACCATGTATGGTTAGGTACTTTGTCATTTTCATGAAGTGGGTAATGTGTCCATGCCATGGATTATTATATTAAACAAGCAGTACGGTGTACACCATGAATAGATGCAGTGTCTATAATACTGATTGTTCCATTTAAAATACGGTTTCCTTCCAGGGCAACGGTGATATTGATCTATAACCTACGAGTATGTATAGCTGTGAGAGTCATAGCTCTTATGGTTTTAAATTCATATTCTGTACCTAACAATTCTATGGTCGGGGTACAGACTATACAATCATAAGAACTATGATTCTCAAAGCTATACTATGCAGGGAGTCGGTGTTCATACGACGTACGTTGTCTATACTATGTACAGCTTTTTCATGTCACCGATTGTCACGGTGTCCATAACACTTAGGGTTATAATGACCTTGGTCTGGGGTCCACACGATGTACACACCTTGGTGCTTCTTTGTCCATATTATAAGAGGCTAACGACAAGGTTGGCGAATATTGCAACATGGTACTCCTACATAATGTCGACCATAGTTGTATTTGTGTGTTTGTTTGTATGCTGTTTTACGTCATTTTCAACATATGCAAGGTTATATATGACGGTCGATTTTTCTTTTCCTGGGTAGAACCAGTACTGTACACTTCCCGCCATCCGTAAGAATCGACACTTCCTCACTTACAAGTCGAGCTCCCAGTGGGATTCGAACCCGCAACGGTGAGAGGCGAAGGTTTACAACGCAACGTCGTTAACCATTCGTCCACAGAGACGCTTGCCCATAGTTGTGTTTGTGTATTGGTGACTATTAGATGTTTTCCCCCATGCAATCCTCTTTCTACAAAGAGAACGAGTGTTTTTCATGAAGAGTTTGACTTGGGGAAACCATGTCACGTTTTACGCCGCATACCTTGCTTTATGTTTCAGTTGCATGATTTAAACATAATTGTTACAATGCAATCGGGTGGGGCCACACGTGCTACCCACATTAGTTACGGCCCTTCGCTACAATGGAGCCTTAACAAATATAATGAATGGCAATTGCTAGTAACACGTATCAGTAAGCAGTTGCATATTGTGTAGTCTGTAATCTTTGTCTTTAATCTTGTAGATACAGTGTGGATTTGGATTGTGACAGAATTAGTAAACGTCTGTACGAAATCGCAAGCAAAACTTACGTCTTCAAACTACCACCGGTAAGTTTTTATTGACATTTTAGTCTTGAATATTACGGATTGTGTCATCTTTTGTATTTTCACCAATTTCTTAAACGTTTGTTCATGTATTACAGTGTTTTACCTACAATTGTGTTTATGCGAGTCAGTTTCCGTTATAATGACAAAACCAATCGGTCAGTCTATGATGGAAACTATGTTAAACTTTGGGATTTTAATGAGTCGTGTGACAAAAAAAATCACAAGTAAATAAATCACTGATGTTCGTGTTTATGACTCTTTGGCAATGCATGGATAAATATAAATTGTGTTGTTGTTAGTTTATTTACATTCTGTTAGTTTCTTGCTATTTGATCAGCGATTCCTGATCTTGTTTTAAATATAGTTTCCGTAACGGTTTTGTGTGTTACTAACAAGTTTATTGAATCGTATGGCTACATTAGGAATCTAACGAAAATACCTAGGCAAGAATAGGGCCCTTTGAGGAGCGCTGTGGTCTGGTGGTAGCGAGTTGGACCCATGATTCAAAAGTCGTGGGTTCGATTCCCGTCATTGCCATATGCGTTGTGTCCCTAAGCAATACACTTTATCTGCATTGCTTAGTACTGGTTCTACACAGGAAGACATCGAGAGTGATTCAAATAAGTTCATAGAGCTTTCGTTACAATCGATGTAAAATAAATAAGTTTCAACTAAGAACAGGGCCACTGCTTATCCAGGCAGAGGGGTAAAATCCCCACGAATTCATGTTCATTTTGTCACTTTTGCTATGTTCATTAAAGGTCTTCATCATCATCCCTGTAGGTGCTACTTGAGTGGTGGAAGAAAACAATGGTCGTGGCTCTAGCGAAGATGTAATGTTTACAATAGAATTTGCAGATACTCTGCAGTTCTGCATGTGAGAAGGCTCTCGGCCTATTCTGAATATTTTATCTAGATGTAAATGGAGAGTTGGCCTGGAATGTTTATTCATACTGGCGACATATAACCTTGTTTGTGTTGGATGGACGTAAAACCCGAATTGAATTAGTTATCCATAATTTAACAAATGCCAAAAACTTCCTAAAACTGATTCTCTGACTCTAGTATATCTATATCTCTCTTTGTTGTCTTTCTCCTTTCACTCTCTTCAACTTTTGTTTGTTCTGTTAGGCTGATGTATCCGGTCCAGAGTTCAATGAGGCAATAACAAAGCCGTGCATGGAACCTAGTTTGTACAGCTATGGAAACAACGATTCAAAATACGGTACAGCTTTATATCTCAACTCTCTACGTACATGCATACGATATACAGAGGCTATTTTGTAGTTTGGAGTGAATAACAGGTTTTATTTCATCGATAAGTGTGAAAACTTTATATTTTCACGAATGCGAAGCAGGAGTGAAAATATTTAAGTTTGATCACTTCGAGATGAAACAAAATTTGTTATTCACGACAAAACAACACATTTTATTTTTATTTTATGCTTTATAATCGAAGTGTACTGCATACTGTAGTGCAGTATGCAGATTTATTTTTTAAAAAAGTGACGACGTCATTGGCTTAGTATGATACAATTGCTGTTTTTAATTCCGCATAACTTCTAAACCACTTAACCGATTTTAATAACCTACGACTCATTTTCTTACTTTGCAATCTAATGTACATGTTTTCATGTCTTTTCAGTCGGTGGTTTTCAGTTAATTTGACTTAATACAATTTTGTAATAAATTTGTTTTTTTATACATGTATTCTATTTTAATGATATGTAAAGAGGTATATAATAAAAGGATCATTACTATGGTAACTTGTTCTGAAAACTTGTATCATCTCTCGTAGGTAAATGCTAGATTAGGTTCACACTCGAGGCCCCGCCTCTCGTGTGATCCTGGTCTGGCATTTACCTACTCGAGGTGATACAAACTTCCAGAACAAGTTACTATAGTAATACTCCTATTATATTTCACACGTATGATACACCGCTTTTATTTCATTGATAAAATCCACTATTTCACTGCTGAAGTATAAAACAAACCGTTGTATTACTACCGCTCAACATATGCTCTCACTATAAAATATAGTACATGTAAACAATATACCGCTTTGTCACTCTTTTACACCATACATGTGTACGATAGAATCTTTAATGGCTCTATCTCGCAACATATACCGCGATGTTTTTATCTCACAACACACATGTATACAATATATTTCTATCTGACAACATACACTATACGATATACGATATACCTCTATGTCTCTATCTGACAACATACACTGTACGACATAAGATATACTGCTATGTCTCTATCTGACAAGCACTATACGATATACCGCTTTATCTCTACTGGCAACATACACTATACGATATAACGCTATGTCTCTATCTGACAACATACACTATACGATATACCGCTATGCCTCTATCTGACAACATACCCTATACGAAATACCGCTATGTCTCTATCTGGCAACATACACTATACGACATACGATATACCGCTATGTCTCTATCTGATAACATACACTATACGACATACGATATACCGCTATGCCTCTATCTGACAACATACACTATACGATATACCGCTATGTCTCTATCTGACAACATGCACTATACGATATACCGCTATATCTCTATCTGACAACATACACTATACGACATACCGCTATGTCTCTGTCTGACAACATACACTATACGACATATGATATACCGCTGTATCTCTATCTGACAACATATACTGTACGAAATACGATATACCGGTATGTCTCTATCGCGCAACATATCTGAATAATATATATCTATATGTCTCTATATCACAACAAACATGATGCAAGCGACTCCGTGGTTGAGGGGTTAACGACATTGCGTTGTAAACCTTCTCGCCTATCACCGCTGTGGGTACGAATCCCGATGGGAACTCAACTTGTAAGTGAGAAAGTGTGTATTCTTACGGATTGCGGTAAGTGTACAGTACCGGTTCTATCCAGGAAAAGTGGGTGGTCTGCCTGCACAAAAAAAACAATCGACCGTCATATATATTGAAAATGACGTTTAACACCATACAAACTAACAAACAAACAACTAGACATGCTTACATATTTCTTAATTTTGCTTCTTTACCTTCCGCAGCTTCACCAAATTACTTCGGAACGGTGATAGAAAACTCTGAACCAGTCTTAGATCATGATTTAAAACTAAAAAAGGGTAAGTCCATTTACGGTTATTATAACTTCTATAGAATCCTGGTCCATTTTGTGATTTTTTCCATTCGTTATAATGAACAAAATTACAAAATAATAACAAATCTTATGAAATGAACCAACAGTGGTCAAGTAAATGCAAACGTATCGAAATATAACAAATCTTTACTCGCCGTTCTTGCTAAATGTTCGATGCTAACATTGCAGCATTTGATCCTCTGGTGTATTCCAGTATTCTGCAATAACACAATGTTGAATATCAAAATACATGTACAAGGGGCAGCTGTCCTATTACTTACTTAATCGAACAAATAACATATTGTTTTACAATAATAATAATTTTACTAATAACGCAAAGTTTTACCAAGTTATATAACGTACTCCCTGACTAAACCTTCGCCTCTCACCTCTGCGGGTTCGAATCCCATTGGGAGCTCGACTTGTGAGGAAGTGTCGATTCTTACGGATGGCGGGAGGTGTACAGTACTGCTTATACCCAGGGAAAGTGGGTGGTCTTCCTCTATTAAAAAATATAAAAAAATCGACCATCATATATAACCTTGCAAGTGTTGAAAATGACGTAAAACACCAAACAAACAAACAAACAAACATCTAGTCAACTTGATCGTTTGCTTTCATATGTATACGATATTCAGTTGCAAAATAAAGTGGACACTGAGTTTTGTTTAGATTTAATTGTATAAAGTATTTTTAGAATTAAATTGACAAATTCCAAAATGAATATGCCGTGTTTGGTACCAAAGTGTTTATCATTCCATTGCCAATATCATGTTGTCATTTGTTTTTCCAATAGGTCGAATAATTAAGGGACTGTCGCTTGATAATGAGGATAGGGTGTAAAGTAAAATTTCCAAAGTGTCCAGTTTCTTTTGCAACTGAGTATACATACTAGTAGAAAACTAATAATGCCCTTTCTTTTAATAATACTATATATGCATGTTTTTTTCATTTCAGGCGACACTGTAAAACTGAAACTTGTGTCACATGACAACAAGGTTGGATTTGGTTGGACAAGACATTCCAAAATGTTTTCCTTGAAGAAATGGGGATTTTTCCAAATTTCCGACGTACAGCTTTATCCAGAAAATAAAGCCAGTGATTGAATTTGTCATGATTTATTTTCATGATTTATTTACAATCATGAAGTGTATAATTGTAAAACTATTGTTGTCGCAGTTGAATGAAGTGTCAATGAATTTTATTTCGCCTACTACCTTTCATAAGTATATGGACGCCAATAACGTTAATAATGCATTTCAAGCAGGTTTTAGACCTGACTGTAAACAAGCAGTTCACATTTGCATAATTAAAACAAATAAAATATTAATATAAATCCAAACAAGTGACTCGTTTTTGTCGATTTCCCAAAGCTGTTGATACTATTTGAGGGGGCTGCCATGGCCCATGGTACGGTGACCTTGGAACTGGAGGATCTGGTTCAAGCCTCATCGGCGTCACTAAGTTTTGTCGGAATGTTCATGGGCAAGACACTTTTCTTAGCCTCGTCCGTCGGATAGAGACGTAAACCGGTTGATTCCTTGTATTGGAGTCTATCATCCGAGCATTTTAAGGACCATATGAATCTATTCGTTAGTAAGAGAAGTTTAGACACGGATTCGTATATATCATTCCCTTCGACCTGTGGTATCTCTAATTACCCATAATGTATTGAGTATCAACATTCAGTTCAACTGAAACTGTTTGGCGCTCAGAAAGATTACAAGTGTATCGGTCTATCCTCCGAGCACGTTAAAGAACCATAGCAATCCCGATTCCCGGATTCCTATATATCATCTCCCTCTCTCTGGGGCGGTTCTAAATAACATATACTGTGTTAATGAGCCGTTAAACAACATTCAATTCAATTACATAACACAGCAAATAGTATTCCTTCAAAGTTTCATTATTGAGCGAGTACGCGTTTGGCTCAAGCATGTGAACGAACTTAGTATGCAAAATTTTGCAAACTCTTTACGTTAAATACAGTATTAAACTGGATCACATTTTCAAAGAGGAACTTCAACATTGATGAATTTCTTGTTACCAAGTGTACTGTGATTAAAACGTCTACAAAATCACAGTTGTGTCTTTTCTCTAATCAACTGCAACTTGCAAAACATCTTGGAATTTATTTGGACTATTATGTGGACTTATACAATATATAGCCGAAATTCTCCAGTTGCGTTTCTTTTTCGCTTACTTATCATCTGACAGTTATCTGACTTTAATGCTATCACAAGTCAAATGTCACTTTTTCAGATATCTATAGTTGATGTGAGGAGTATTATCACTATATTTAAACTTTTACAGATATTATACATTTCATCACTATATTCACGGAACAGAGATCATAATAATAAATTAAACTGTATAAGTAATAGATAGAGTCTGGTCTCAGCGAGTTGGCTTATTTAAATAACCAACGAGCTGAGACAGACTCTATCTTCTTGTAGCATGGTGTACTTCGTAACAGTGTGACGTCATAGTGACCGTACTCTAAATTCCAATATCTGGTAGTTGTAGTACGGTAAAGCCACGCCCCTTAGTTACTCTAAATTAAACGATTTAATGCTCTGCGGCATTCAACAAAGGAAATGTCCCGATCATGCTACAATGTCCATTTAAAGTATACAAAAGTAGACATTATATACTCAGTACATATAAAAACACATTTTATTTTTATTTTCTATTAATTTTAGTCATCTGTTTTTTTTATTTGTTAAAAACATGACTGTATTTTATGTTAGTACACACGTCTTGTTGTCCTTAAGGTTATCATATGACGATAAACAGTTGCATATTTATACGATTTGTTTTACTTCTTTAGTTAAAACACCGTTTGCACGAGGATCTTTAACATCTGTAGAAATTGAAAAAGTACCAAGTGTTGCGTTTTCAAATGTACTGATTGTATAAGCATATTATAACTAATAATGTTCTATCTTCACTGCTCCGTATTCTTGCTACATTTGTTCTCTTTGCATGAAGATTTATACATTTTAAATATTATAATGCAAGAAAAAACAGAACAGATTAATCAAAGTAAACGAGGAAACAGTTCTATCAGAAATATTCAACAGACAGTGGCATACTTAGACGAATATTTCAAAAACTTACAACCGTATTTAAAGCTAAAATAACATGTTGCCGGAGAGTGTACTGGTAACTTTTTTCCTCCGTTTGTTAGATATATTCATAATTACAACTTTAGGAACTCCGATGACTAGTAACACCGATAAATAAGGAGAACCGAGATATTTTTCAAATCATTTATCTCGTCGTCTTTAAGTTTTTGGAATCTACCTAGCATGTTCGTAAATTAGTATCTTTAAAGGCATTTAAAGGTTGTCTACTCGATACAATGTTTGTGTCAGACGGTCCCGTCGTTTTATTTATGCGGCTCAAGATCCCTTTATATAATTCATGCTCGCATTCGAAACTTATGCAGCAACCTTAATACTGAGTCCACTTTATTTGGCACAGCATTTACCATGGCTTTTTGCGGCTTGTTTAAGGTTGGTGAACTAGCAGTCACAAAGGGGGCTCCGTTGGCCAATATCTTGTCAATTGAGGATATTAGTTTGAGTTCCCAGAACGGGACTCTTGCGGAACACGTTAGGTATTCAAAAACAGATCAGTTCGGACGCGGCACCATTCTGAAATTCACAAGATCTGGAGGCACTTTGTGTCCAATATATGCCTTAGAAAAGTTCCTTACGGTACGGCCTCATATACCGGGTCCTTTATTTTATCATTTTGATGGGCGTCCATTGTCCCGTTACCAATTTTCAGCTGTTCTGAAAAAATCATTAGCTTTTCTTGGCATTGACTATTCAAGATACAAATCACATTCTTTCAGAATAGGGGCAGCTACTTTAGCCGCAAGTAGAGGTTTCCTCCGAGAGTCTATTAAAGCAATGGGGAGATGGAGTTCTGAGGCTTATACAACTTATGTTCGTTTCCCAGTGCATGTTCTCCCAATTATGTCTGATTAGCTAATAAACCAGTCACGTTATTAGCTAAATATTAACAATAACCAAGTCATTTTAGGTGATAAAACAATCCGGTGTCTGGGTTCATCGATTGTCAAGAAGGCGTTTTTGGTGGCGCGTGCAAGACCAGATGGGCTCAATTTAGGACTTGCACGACTTCATGTAACAGTATGGTGGCAAGGCTATAGTGGTTTGGGTCTCCTAGACGTGCAGAGCAAGATTCAATACCTGCTGGAATATGGTCCAGCCCCCGCATACATTTTGCTGCACTGTGGGGGAAATACCCATTAAAGGTTCTTAGAAAGCATGTGAAGCTTTTGACCGAGTTTTTTAGGGTCAATTTGCCTGATGTTGTCGTTATTTGGTCTCAAATACTTCCTAGGTTTTCATGGCGTTATTCTAACGACCCTGCTGCAATGGAAAGGGCCAGAAAGCGGCTAAACTGTTATGCTGCTAAGGCGATAATAGATATTGGGGGCCTTTATCTGCTACACCCTGACATTCAGGCTGATGATACCTGTCTTGAACAGGATGGTGTTCATTTATCAAATGTGGCATACCACTTGTTTCTTAACCAGTTAGCGGCTGGTTTTTGATGTTTCATTGAAAGAAGGCAGTGATAAGTCAATATATTATTTTTTGGCACCGTACTGTTTTGGGCGTGGCATTAGGATATTTTGCTTTTAATAGGCACTCTTCGCTGCTGCCAAACAATGTTTCCCCTATTTTTGGCGGTGGATGAGAGCCTGAACACTCTATGACTTGGAGTGTCCGGGCGCCCATCCATATGGCGGGCAGCGAAGGTGTGAAAGGAAGGACACATAAGTTTAACTTTATTCAGATCCTGTATACCCAGAGACTTAATTGTAATCTAAACATAAATTATATATATATTTGCTGTCCGTACGAATTGCTAAAAAACATTTTAATTGATTGAATTCGGTACACTTGTAATTATGCTTGAATATCAACCGTGCTTTCAACACTTGCTTAAATGCTTATCAGAAAAGTTGCTATTTATGTCCTTAATATTGTAATATTCAATTTGCTTTATTGCTTAATGTTTTCTGCTGTAAGGGCTTGCTATAATGGTCTTTTGTGCTTACCGGCAGCCCAATTGTTAAACACTCAATCCATGCCACGCCCAATATTTGCCAAACCTATTAAAGTTTAAAAATATTTTTATGTGTTGTTATTACAGTGCTCTCCAATAATGGTGATTTGCATTTGAACCATTTACGCGTATCACCAATATGCGACTGTGGACAAGACAAAGAAGGTTCTGAACATTTTCTTTTTAAATATCGTCGATTAATTGAACAGAGGCGTAACCTGTGTACCAGTCAGACTGTTCCATCCATTGAACGTTAACAAATTGTGTTTTGGCAATACAGATTTTAGTGATAAAGAAAATGAAATTGTTTTTTTTTTCTAGCTGTGCAAACATATAAAAAAACATTTATACTGAGGGCGTGCATCGAAATTGTTTGATGGGGGGCGTAAGATTTTGGTCAATTTTCAGGTCCGTTTCTAGCCTCATAAAAGGGTTGCGGTAGTGCATTGATAGGGTAAAAAAGTCCGTTTTCAAATAAAAGGATTTAACAATGTGTTAATTAAACCACTCATTAGCCTTTATGCGTCGAGCGAGCGAGCTAAGTGAGTGAGAATTTTATACTGAGGGCGTGCATCGAAATTGTTTGATATTTTATCTACAGTAACATGGACATACATGTATGATCCGGATTTTTAGGGTGAGGGTGGGCGGGGGCGCATCCGGCTGTATCCGCTAGTGCTATGTTTTCTTTTCTTTTATATTTCCTTCAACTATCTATCGTGACAGCTATACATTACAACTGTTCTTTTTAATTGAAATTGTATTGGGAAGGGCCGGAAATAAAATTGTAAGAACTTGTGGTCCGACCCATTTGTATATTTTGTAAAAAAATACGCAATAAAATACGTTTAAACAAGAGCGGCAGATAAGAAAGAAGTATCGCGAGAGATCAGAATGTTCGAGACTTATTTAACGTCAGAGACGTCGTCGCTTAGAAACACAACGCCAGACTGACGTCGTCGCTTGCAAGCATTACTTTCGAAGAAATGGAGCTCTTAAAAATCCCAAGATATTGTGTGTGGAACGAAAAATCTGATGTGTAAGTTCATTAAAACACTTCAGAAGTTGGCTTTCTACACTATCATTATAAGATGAACTTTTTGACAGGGTTTGTGGTCTGCCAATAAATATTGTCTAGCTCGTATTAGAAAAATGTGAGCCCCATTGAAATGTTGGATTAAAATTTAAAACTGAGTGTTAAAATATACAAATTAGACAAAATCCAGAGAACAGCAGCATTATTGTCATGTAGGATATGGACAACCATAATCACGTGTGAGTGGGGTGGTTGGGTGGTGGGGCGGGGGAGTCAGTGATCTTAAGTGACCAACCCTCGAATCCCGTCACAATCAATCGGGTCTCATTTTCTTCTACTACAAAAACATAATGATCTACATTAACTTTTGATGAGCGCAAAATTGCTATTAAAATGCACAATTTATGCACAATTACAGATTATTTTTTTTATTTTCGATCCATTTTTTTTATAAAACCACTAGATATGCATGTTTCCTTGATATATATAAATCATTTGTGTAGTGTTGTGTATTAATATTCCGAAAATTCAATGTTAGAGATGCGATCAGGAGAAATTGTGGGTGAAAATTCATATTCTTCTACAAAAACATAATGATCTGCATGAACTTTTGATGAGCGCAAAATTGCAATGAAAATGCACAATTTATGCACAATTACAGATTATTTTTTTATTTTCGATCCATTTTTTTTATAAAATCACTAGATATGCATGTTTCCTTGACATATAATTCATTTGTGTAGTGTTGTGTATTAATATTCCGAAAATTCAATGTTAGAGACATTTGATGGGATCAGGAGAAATTGTTGGTGAAAATTCATATAGGATACAATTTTTGTTTTGTGTTTCCGTTACATTTAATGTACATACGCACTACACTGCCTCCTACAGTGGACCCCATCATCCGTCTGATTTAATTTTTGTTAATGACATAGTTTTTTAGTCTGGGAAACTCGACCAGGCAGCTTATGTTTTGTTGTATTATTAATATTAATTCGCGTGTTGATTTAACACTATAATACAGTACAGTATTTGTAGAAACTATAAAATGTGTATATATTTATATAATTACAAACTGCGAACAATACCCATATTTACTGCATTCTGATTGGTTAGTCATTCTTAAAAGTGTCCTGTTATTTCTCAATAACACGTCAAAATAAAAAATTTCCGATTGCGCATGCAGGGGCGTAGCTTGGCCATTTTGAGGGGATAGGCCCGCAGTTAAAGTTATAATACTAGGGGTGTCCGGGGGCACCCCGGATTTTTTTTATGTTAGAATGCATTAGATGCGTGCTGACGTATATTTTAGACTTTAAGAAGGGCAAAGATAACTACACAAATATATATGAAAATGATATTTTCTGGCTTAAAACATGTTTAGATATATACTTTTATATCTAATAACAATTAGGCACCACATTTTAAATAAAATCTAGGTTTCTGCATTTCAACGACGCAAATGTGTTGATAATATTTTCTATGTTTATGTCCATCTCCCTGTGCACGTGCATGACACCAATGGCAGATAGCCGCTCCCCACTCATTGTTGAACGCAAGCACGTTTTTATTCGCTTCATGGAGCTGAATGACCTTTCACAGGATGCGGAAGTCGCTGGCATCGTTAACAGCACGAAGAGGACTGTGTATATGTTAGGATACACGTCCTTGTTGGTCTGTGCTTATGCGGGTCGATGGCTTTGACTCAGCAAGCTGCTATCGTGTCTTCCATCTACGGACCTCGTTTTCAAAGACCTCAATAGAGTCGGTGAGGTCCTCTGCGTACGCAGCATACACAGTCTGAACATCTGCTGCTTGAGCCTCTAGAAGCCGAGAAGGAATCAGCAATTGGGCAGTGTACCGGTCTTCGTTTTCTACTATGCGCGTTTCCATCTCCAGTAGCAGGTGATAAAAAAAAACGTTGTACAGCGCAACTCTCCAGTACGTTTTAGGCTCTTCGATGGCATAGTTCGCTCGGTGCTGCTGCCTTGCATGTTGTCGAGGGACTGTTGAGTTAACCTGAAATTAAAATAAATAATCTTCTAGGACAATTAAAAAATGAAATTTTCATATTATACAGTTATAGAAGGCCGATTGTTACAGCCGCAACTCATGACAACTTCGTACTATCAAAACAAATACAATGTCATGATGGTTATCTGAAACAGCAAACATATGTACGCATTGCGATTATCGTTTGGACTGACCCTGCTTAGGTGGTTCCATGAACCTCTGATATGCACTAAACGTAACAAAAAACAAACACCGTCAAGATCAGCTCTCGGCAAAAATAAAAATTACTAATAACATCCACAGAGTATGTTTGTTTTTTCTATTTAAAAAAATGCATGCGTACCTGAAACTCTGCTGCTATATCGGTGGCTTCCTGGAATATAGCATCCCACACAAGTGAATCTTCCCTCTCTTCTCTAAATATCTGCATTACAACTTTCGTCTCCCGGACTGCCTCGATCAGATCCATATCGACCTGCACAAATGTGTTATTTTATAGAACTTTGTTATGAGCAGATTTGGGATTCGACCCGACTACTGATCATTGAAAAACTGTTATGATTCAGAAAATTGTGTATATACATATAGTTGTGGAATCGTGGGAAAAGAAATCAATGTTTTACTCATACTACAATCACGTGGACAACCTTAAATGTGAAAACACCTATTTAAAAATGTGTGTTGTTTCCTAGTTTTTACCTCATACCTTTTGGAGTATAGCTGTTAGACCGACCAGGTTGCTAAGGATGTGCTGTGCGGCGACAAGGGAAATGATGAAGTCGAACTGCATGATGGCCGCCAGGCGCTGACCTGATTTTGTGTCACTGTCGGCTTGTAGTGTCTCTAAAGCATGAACCACAACCCTGAATGCGTTTTTGAACGTTGTCAATGAATCTGCTCTGCTCATCCATCTTGTCTCACAGAGAGTTTTCAGCTTCTTCCTGCCCTCCATAGCCTCCCTACTCACTGCATCATTAGCGAGCTCATCAGCAAACGCCACCAGACGTTTAGCGGAGTAATCGAATGCGAATGCTATGTCCTGCACTGTAGCCATCGTCGTACGTACACACTGTACTTTTGAGCTATGTACAAGTGCCAAGTTTAAGCTATGCGACTTACAGTGGACGTAGCGTGCCGATGGCACCCGCTCCCTGATAAGGGCCTGTACCCCTCTATATTTGCCTGACATGTTGCTTGCGCCATCGTAGCACTGCGCTCTTATGTTTAGAATGTCCAAACCATGTTCTTGTATATTATCTAGTATTGTTTGTGCTAAATTAGTACCTTTAATTGAACGACATGTTGAAAACCCTAATAATTCTTCTCTTACTTCGTGTGTATGACCAGTCAGTGCCACAAAACGTACACATAAAGAAAGTTGCTCCTTCGTTGAAGAATCCGTTGATTCGTCCGCGATGATGGAAAAGAACACAGACTGTTTGCAATCTGAAATTACCTTTTCAATTAATTGTTTAGAACACAGACCTAACAGTTCTTTTTTTTTCATCGGGGGACGTGTACTTGGCATTCGTCTGGGCGTTTGACAGATGGTCAGCCAGAATCGGGTCCTTCTTCGCTTTTTGTTGGAGAATAGCCATGAAATTACTCTTTTCCTCTGTGTGACCCCTTTACAGCGATATTTTGCCGCCCAAGAAGAACAAGTACGTCTATAATCTCAAACAGAATATGTCTGTTTCTTACCACTGTTTGTTTGATGGACGAAGACAACTGTGTGGTTATTGACTTTTGTTTTCCAGTTTTCACATCAATAAAGTTTTCACACAACATGGAACATATCCTGTGCCCTTCATCCAAATCATGCCGTTTAACATATGCTGACAGATTTTTCCAGTCAAATAAGGGTTCTTTGCTGTAAATGTCTTTTCCTTCGCTACCTTCCAAAAACAAAAGACATGGTGCACATAATAATCCATCTTGGGACATCGAGTATCGAATCCAGGGGTAATCAGTCAGCCAGCTGGCATTGAACCTTTTGGCTTTACCGCCAATATTTCTGGAAAAAAAATGCCAATTAAAAAATTAAGCACATTGCACAAGACGGTTTAAGATGAAATACTGCTGGGCGACTTGGATCCTCCAATAAATATTAATGTATAGGCATGTTCGTATATGTACAGCAAAACGCATAAAAAAAAGAAGAAAAAAGATAAGACTCGAACCACTACCATGAGGGCCGAAATATTCAAGCGCATCGCCGCTAACCCCTCGGCCAACCCGTCTGTCGCTAAAAACTGTGTGAACTGTGCGAACTGTGTACTTGTATTAAATATATGCGGTGCACGTAAAATGGAGCAGTTTAATTTAATTTATTAATTTCATTCTTTGATTTTAAAATAATATTTAGATAAGAAAATATTAAGATATTATAAACCAGCAGTGTTTATGGATGCGTTGTTTTTTAAGTGTGAAAGGTGAGAAGAGTGGGGTGGTGTGGGGGGTTATTGAAGTAATTACGAATTAAACGACCCGCCTACCTGGAAGGAAATCGGAAGTCATTCGCCGTAGTCCACTTCTCAGAAAGTAACGCGAACATAGCCTCATCGTCCCATACATCGCGCTCAATTCCCGGGTCAGAATACGGTGGACCGACCTTCGCCATTTCGAAAAGCCCGCTTGTAAACGTTGATCATGGCTTATAGGCGCTCATAAATTAAATGTACTGTAAGTTACCGAAAGAGCCCAAATAACTAGAAATTGTACACTAAACGTATTAAGATGTTTTAACTTGTTTCTTGAACGTTTACTCGCTGATAGATTAATGATTACGTGTACCAATTACCACAACCACTACGCCGCCTCTATAACACCCCCTCCCCCCCCCCCCCACGCCCTCCCTTCCCCTCCGATTTTTATTGCATTTTTGGAATTTTTAATTTTTCTATTTCTGAAAATTAGGCGTAGGCCCGGACCTACAGGGCCTATGCAGAGCTACGCCAATGGCAGGCGCAGACTAAACTGGAAGCCCAACATTTTATTTGAGCGGCGAAATGGGTCCGAGGTATGCTTGGGCTTCCAAACACTATATTAGGGGAAAAATTGAACGGTACCGGCTTCCGACCTTCCACCTGACTACGCCCCTGATTTTCTTTCCTATTTACGATGACGTAACGAACGTTACATGACGTCACTACGTCACAACGAATGTACATAAACAGCGGATTTAAACAGATACTCAGTAAAGGTAAAACACTTTGTCTTAACATTACAATCGTAACGCTTGATTATGTGTACAGTATGTCATGTTATTTTAAAAAGGCTTAATCAATAAGAATAACCGATATTTTAAACCTTTTTCCGCTGGTAAAATGGTGCACTCTGGCGTGTTTTGGGAGACACTTTTGGGGATAAAAGAGCAGAGCCTATCAGGGAAAAGGTTTTCGGTCGGGGTTTGCAGTGCCTAAAAGCAGCTACGCCCAGGGCTTTTTTCCACAAAATTGGGAAGAGGCCCAGGCTTGTCCATTTTGGGAAAAACGAACGCGTTTATTTCTCATTTTGGGAAAAATACAGGGTTTCATAAATTAAGTAAATTATTAATATACTTTATTTTTATTGTCATCCATTATTTACCATAATTATTAACTTTTCCAAGTCGGAATTTACTTAGCAGACAAAAACACACTGCAGAATTCATGCTTTTTCTCAAATTCTGAGGACTGCTGTTTTCTGATTGGGAAATATTTCTGCCACAGTTGGGAAAATACAGTCCAATTTTCTGTTGGGAAGAGGCCCTTTACAGGCCTCTGTTATATAAGGTAAAAAAGCCCTGACGCCACTAGAAACATTTTTTTTAGGAAACGGTTCTATTTGGAAATGTGTGATTTGGCTCATCGGTTCAACTGAAATTAATTTAATTCAGAGCTTACTAGGGCAGGTGAAATGAAAATCGACTGTCAGCAAAGATTATCATTGATATATATAAGTTTGTAATTATAAGGATTGTTTTTCATTTTTTGCGATGTTATCGAAGTATAACACGTCGATGATGGGTCACACATTTTGTATAAAAAACGCTTCGATGCGCTACGCGGTTTTATACAATTTGCTTTGTGACCCATCATTGCCGTGTTATACTTCGATAACATCGCAAAAAATGAAAAACAATCCTTAAATAATATATATATTGTGACCGAAGTAAACTGTTAACAGTTATTGAATTGTGTCTACAATTGGTTGCAAGAGATTCACCTACCAAAACCAGCCTATTGGTAGAGTTTTCCTGATCGGACATTTTAGTCAAAGTATAAATTCATATATGTTGAAGTTTCGTTTGAAAAAAGCAAGCCATTTCAGTATTGTGTTAAATGTTAACAGATTGCAACGTTTAAAGTCTAAGTTTGCTCAACTGCTTGAGCCAAATGCGCATTCTGTCGATGATGAAACGTTAAAGGGGTAACCATTGGTGTGTTCGGTGTTGTTTAAACTTTATTTCCGAAAGGAGAGGTATAATGTCGCCCTGTACCATTTGATTAGCAGTAGCATATTAAACATACAATATATAGCGGAAATACCCATTATGCGTTTATTTTTATTTTCAGTATATATGCAGCCGCCAACGCATTATTTCCTATTTAATAATGTGTACGTATGGATGGATTGCATCAATCAATCAATCAATCAATCAATCAATCAATCAATCAATCAATCAATCAATCGAGCAATCGAGCAATCGAGCAATCGAACAATCAACAACAAAAAAGTAATACATACCACCACTCCCTTGTCCTACTCTAGACTTACTTGTTTTGACCAGAATAGATTTTGAAATTTTTTAGGCCAGACTTTTTAAACAGAGTGAATGATAGACCACCCAAAGAGACAAATAAGAAGTCTCGCGAGAGATCTAAATGTTCGAGACGTAATCAACGTCAGCGACGTCGTCGTTTAGAAACACAACGTCAGTGACGTCGTTGCTTAGAAACATATATACGCTGGGTTTGTTAACATAACCTTCGAAGAAATGGAGCTCATACAAATGCCAAGATATTTTGTGTGGAACGAAACATCTGATGTGTAAGTTCGTTGAAATACTTCTTCGGTTAGCTCTCTATTGTATTGTATTAAATGGAAACAATTTTGAACTTTTTGACAGGGTGTGCGATCTGCCAATAATTATTGTCTACCACGCTTTCGGAAAGTGGCCTCTTCCACAACCATATTCATCTGTCCGTCTCATTTAACTATTTATGTGATGTGGATACGCATACTTACATCTCTATACTTAGTATAATAAAGTAGGAAGAAATGACAGATGGACACATATAAGAATGCAAGAGGCCAAATACACAAACTCGCACATAGATGTATTTATGTTAGGATTGTCAATACAGTGTGTGTGCAGGGGGAGGGTGGGGGGAGATGGGTGTGTGCGGGGAGCGGATTAGGGAGGATGGGATGATTAATGACGTTAAATGGCAACCCCACCACGAATCCTGTCACAATCAAGCTCGCCTTATCTTGCATTAAAAATGCACCACCAAAACAATTTACAGACGCTAGATCTTTCTTTTTTTAGATCGAGTTTTAAAGTAAAATATTTTTTATAGAACAACAGGAAATGCCGGTTTCCTTGATATATAATTTACTCAGGTGTTATGTAAGTGTGTCTTAAAATCTGTTGAAAGAAAGCAAATAAAAGCCTCAACCGAGAAGCTAGAATCAGAGTTAGTAGTCAATAAAATAACCGGTGAGTGAACTTGGTACGTCTAGATTCGGACATCACGTGATCGGATAGAATGTCAACTAGATCCTGAGCTATATTCGTCCGTGTAATAAAGTAACACACACCTGTAAAGCATATAATACTGTTATAAAGGAAGAATAGCACTTATTATAAATAATAACAACATTATTTTTGTGTTGTAGGTTCACAGATTTACGCAAGTTTTTGACCCTATCAGAACTGTTATGCCGAGAGCGTCACCTTAGTGGCAACAGATCGGCCCCCGTGACCGTGCTAACACAGTTGGCAAACGTGCATAAACTCCCGAGTAAGTAGAGAACAACCTTTAAATGTCATTAATGATGATATCATTTAAAATAGAATAAAATTCAGAAAATAAATCATAATTTATATAAAGAAACTAACACGCCAAATAACGGAAAAATTACACCGCATAACCGTTTATCAAAACTCTATCCAGCTTATGTTATATAATTATGTATATATGTGCTGATTAAAAGTATGGATATTTCATGTGTTCTTAAAATATGCGTGATTGAATATGCGTAAAATGATTTATGAGTTAGCAACTCTTAATTCGACGCTCTATCTTTGGGGTTCAGTGCCTGGCTTGTTCAAGCCGTTTATAATATTGTGTCTACAGAATTTGGATTCTCAAAATATGTAAGTTATATAATTATATACCTCGTCGTCAGTAGGTTTAGAGACGGTGTACATATGTTGTAAACTGTGACTGTTGTTGTCGGGATACCTACTTTAATCATACTATGCTCAGTCAAAAAAAGAAAGTGTGCACATCTATTTTTGGAAACTAAAACTTGAACAAGGTGAAAGAATTATCGAAATCAGATGATAACCAAAAAAAATATGACCATTTGAAATATGTTCTAAACGAATGTGGGAGCTGCCATTTTGAGAACTATGACGTCATAGTTCCAATTACCATATATGGAATATTGATGAATATCATTTAAAGCAAAGAAAATCAGTGGAAATGAATGCAAAATTCGTTACTGTTTATATAGAGCATTATTGCCATTAAGTATACATATTTTTCATACAGTGGCTGTCATTTTTCCCTATAAATCAGTAAATGTTCATATTTATATGGTCATTTAGAACTGTGATGCCATAGCTCTAAAAATGGCGGCTTCCATATCCATTTCAACAGAACCTTCAAATGATCATATCTTCTTTGTTTATCGTCAGATTTGATAATTCTTTCACCCTTCACGTTTTTCAGAACTCTTAATAATAAAGATGGTTTGGCTGTGTCGCTACATCCCCTTTCATAAAGTAGTCATACCTGTATACGCTAAGCCCCATCACAAACAGATTTAGAATTCCTCAAAGTCAAAATATAGCAAAACAAAAATTGCAAAATGCATGGAGTTGAACGGGACAACACAAGATAATTCATTTTGTTAATTGCTGGTTTTCTGGAAATTCTCATGAATGACAATTGTTTAAAATCTTCTCAAACATAAAGTTACGATGTTTGAACACATTTTTGTTGTAAACGTTTACAGCAAGGTAATATTCGTAATCAGGTTGATTATGCAACTTTCGTTTTTGATTCAGCATTTATCGTCAATTTGCCTCCGTGGCGAAATGGTTAACGAACCTTCGCCACTCACCGCTGCGGGTTCAAATCTCACTGGCAGCTCGACTTGTACGTGAGGAAGTATCGATTCTTACGGATGGCGGGAGGTGTACAGTACTGGTTCTACCCAGGATAAGTGGCCACCACCACAAAATATCGATCGTCATAAAAAAACATTGCATGTGTTGAAAATGACGTAAAACACCATACAAACAAACAAACAAACAAACAATTTGAAACTAGTTGAACGGACACAATCATTTTGCAGAATTTGTCATGCAATAACATAAGTACGTCGATTTATGAATCAAGTATCATTTTATGTGGAACCTGCTTGCATATTAGTAGAAGGTATTGAAATTTGGTGCAAATCTCCACATATAGTAATATGCAAAAACAATTTGCTTGGAGCTATATGCAAAAACAATTTGCTTGGAGCTATTAATACAAATTATACATTTTGTTTTGCAAATATGTAAGATAGGTAGAACAATTAATGGGACGCCGCGAGTTTACAAACATCAAGATTGTCGTGCGTCTGTGAATATCACCCGCGGCTCGGACAACCTATATCAAGTATAGGCCTATATACTTTCGTTTAATCTTTCAACTGTACGATATTGTTGGTTTTGAACAAGGGTGAGGTCGTTGTTCCTGCTCTGTCATTTAACATTGGCCAACTACGCACTGGGACTATATGAAGTAGTAGTCAATTCTGACATTTAATTAATTAATACTAATAATACTAATAATTACTACTACTACTGCTGCTGCTGCTGCTGCTGCTGCTGCTGCTGCTGCTACTACTATTATTATTATAATTATTAAAGGAATGTTGGAATTAAATAATGATGTTTTGTTTGAATTGCATACATTATCACACTTTTTTGAAAACATATTGGAACCAATTTAGTGAATCGGATATTTATTTTTCAGTTGTAGAATTACAGGGATGTTTTTATGCGTTACGGGATGCTGCCTTCGCATACAGACGTCCTGTCTACCAGCAAAAGGGAAAGGATGTATTGTAAGTGTAGAATTCATTTTAGAGTATTTTCTGAGTGTTTAAATTAGCTACCCCGCCAACAGCAGTCAAATGTTACAACATAATTATGTATACCGTTTCTAAACCTGCCGAATCATGTTTGCGTGTTTGTTTTTGTGTTTTGTGGTTGACTGTCGTCCTTGAATGCTGCTTTCCCTGTCCGATATGTTTATCCTTCTCTATTGACGACGACTTAGATATAACTTACATATTTTGAGAATCCAAGCTCTATAATGGCTTTCACCAGCCAGACCAAACCTCAAAACTGGAGCGTTGAATTTAGAGTTTCTAACTCATAATTCATTTACGCATTTTCATTAACGTGTATTTTAAGAACCCGTGGGAAAATCATATACTTTTAATCGGCACATGTATATTATTATATGACCTTAACACCTGGACATAGTTTTGATAAAACGGTTTTGTAGTGTAATTGTTCCTCTATTTGGAGGGTTAGTTTCTTTAAAAACAGTAACTGCAATTGAACACACGAACATCTCAAACTAAATGCGGAAAATCCTAGCCATAAGTCATATTTGTTCCCTGGTTTTAATTTTATGATACGTTTTTGTGATTTAACCATGTATTTCGGTTTCTTAACATGAATTGTATTTTTCGAATGATTTTATTCACTGCTAGTTTTCTTTAGATTTTCAGACGCGGACCTGGTTGTATGGCGGAAAGACAAGAAACAGTTCAAAACACTGATCAAGCAACATACGACCCTAATGCTCCATCTTAAGGATTATCAACAGGTACCTCATAATAACTGTTCTATACAACCTGCATGCAAGCATATTATTGAGATGATATATACATTATTGTTTTCATAAATGTATTTATGTATTAATTACTGCACTGTTGCCATGTTATACTTTGTATCTTATCCTCACGGGCTTTATAGTTAAAATATAACAGTACTACCCCCAAAAGCAAAGGTCTCAATATCCACCATTAGCCGCAATGCACGTCTGACATCTCCTACGCATATTGGGATATACCGGGTATTAGTTTTGTGACTTTTACTTTTAGGGGTCGTACTGTTATGCTCTGAATTTAACAAGTTTATTGTTAATAAATTTGAATGAAATTTTCAGCAAGCCAACTGTAGATATTGTTAAATAGAATAGATGAAATTAAAATTTAATTTCTATTGAAATATGTCAGTTATCTCAGTTTATTTCCCTGTTGTGTTTTTAAAGTCGTTCAGTGTATGTTTTTATGTATTAATTACTGCACTATTGCCATGTTATACTTTGTAACTTATCCTCGCGGGCTTTAAAGTCTGGAAATTTGAAATAAAGCATATGTCTGTCTGTCTGTCTGGTTTTCTAAAGGTTTTGGTAAAACTCCTGCAATCCGACTAGTTGACGTTAAAAAACATATAACCCGTCACAAGGTTTTAATGAGTTTATATATATACTGATAAAAATAAGTTTAGCAAGTTAATTGAATTGTAAATTAATTTGCACATATTCTAGGCTATGTGTGGCAGAGGTCATTAACAATGTAATTAACATAATTACCAGATATATGCAGAGCATTGTGTTTGAAACGATATCTGCGAAAAAATTAACAAAACGTTTTAATCTACCTGCTTTCCAGAACAGAACAGAACAGAACATATATTTTATTTCGACTTATACATATAGTATATCGTCATCAAAATATAATATACAAAGTTAAATTAAACACATGAGAGGCATGTACGCATGATACAGCTATTATAATTTCGTTCCTATTTCAACGTAAAAGGAGGTAATTTCATTTTTTTTAAACTTCTGTTCGTTATTGCATTATAATGCCAAGGTTAGTATCCACTGATTTTGCGGTTTTTATAACTTGAATGAATGAATGAATGGTGTTTTACGGCACGTCGACACATACATAGGTCATATTGTGCGCAAAAACCGATGAAAGATGAAGAAATTAAATAGTAATTAAAAATTAATGGAAATATATAAGGATACAACTATTAAAAATAAGGGATGATATGGTAGTAATATAAAATTTATATGTAAGTCAACAAATGCCTGTCAACGGGTATATAAACAAGTAAATATATATAAGAACACATTATAATCATGATAATGATTTATAAAGTCTGATTTATTTTAGGAAATCTAAAACAAGACTAAAATCTATAGTATCAAATAACTTAACATTGTAGTACCTTTGACGCATAGGATCAAAGTCTACACATTCCAATAAGATGTGTTTGACCGTTAACGGTGCAAAGCAGGGTATACATTCTGGTAATTGCTCACGTTGTAATAAATATGAATGAGTATAACGTGTATGCCCTATCCTGCACCGTTTTGTAACTTGAAACCCAGAACTGTTATTAAGTGACGTTTAACCATGTTATTTATCATATAAGTATATATATATATTATTTTTTTTAAAATATGAACTAGAATTATCACTGAAAGTGATTAATACCCCCCAATACCGCCTTGTCACATAAACATCGCAACTACAAGAAAACAATGGTATAGTTTAAACATATTTATTTCCAATAAATGTACATGGAAATGGGGTCGGGCCACCAGTTATTACAACATTAGAAATCCGGCCCTCCCGCTACAAAATATTCCTAAAATTTAGACAATGGCAAACAAATTATTTAAACTACAAAATATGAAATAAACAGGAAAACAAATAGAGAGGAGAGGAGAGGAGAGGAGAGGAGAGGTTAGTGATCAGGGAAGAAGACTAACAAAAATCTGCGTGTTACAGCGTTCATGTCAAAGATGTATAAGTGTAATAAAAAGAGACAAGGTCATGAAGAGGATGCATTAATAATTGTTTAAATTTAATACAAACCCAAATTAGCAGGTTCCTCAGAGTTGACTGTAGCATTTTTTTGGACAATTCTAAGTTGAAAAGGGGCCATAACTCCATCAAAAATTGGTGGTTTGAAACCAAAGTCGAACTTGACCTGTATTTTATGGCCTTAAACCCGTGTACCAAAAATTATTTAAATCCGTCGACCCTTTCATGAGTTATCGTCCGGACACCGTTTTTAGGGCAAATTGTAAGTTGAAATGGGGCCATAACTCCGTCAAAACTTGGTGGTTTATAACTAAAGTCGAACTTGACCTGTATTTTATGGTCTTAAACCCGTGTATCAATAATTATTTAAATCCATCGACCATTTCATGAGTTATCGTCCGGACACCGTTTTTTGGGCAAATTCTAAGTTGAAAAGAGGCCATAACTCCGTCAAAAATTGGTGGTTTGTAACAAAAGTCGAACTTGACCTGTATTTTATGGTCTTAAACCCGTGTACTAAACATTATTTAAATCCGTCGACCCTTTCATGAGTTATCGTCCGGATACCGTTTTTTTGGGGCAAATTATAAGTTGAAAAGGGGCCATAACTCCGTCAAAAATTGGTGGTTTGTAACCAAAGTCGAACTTGACTTGTATTTTATGGTGTTATACCCGTGTACGAAATATTATTTAAATCCATCAACCCTTTCATGAGTTATCGTTCGGAAACCAACAGACCGACTGACGGACGGACGGACGGACAAGCTCACTTCTATATACCCCCAAACTTCGTTTGTGGGGGTATAAATACGCCGTTTTAACTAAATGGGAGATAACACTGATACTTATATTGGATCACAACTAATTAGTGAAAGAGAATATCACCCTATGTCATGCAAATGTATTATAATACTTCACATTATAAAATTTCTTTAAGCTAAATGTACGTAGACTTATTTTTTTCAGTATATATAAACAAAGAAGTGAGTATTTGATTCAAAACTTTATGGTAAATATATCAATGTATTATAACCTTTCCGTTTCAGCGTTGCTGGCATTCGAGAGGCAAGGCGAAACAGGCCGCCTCATTGGTCGAAGCTGCACAATTGTCGCTCCCCTACCACGTGTATGATATGGTAGAATACAACGCCCGGATGCATGCAATTAAGGTCAGACTTAATGCGACTGTGATAATCTTATAATTGAATAAGGCCTTTATTCCATGACGAGAGTGGGTAGCTTTAAGTCACTACCACCACCACCACCACCAACAACAACAACAACAACAATAACAACATTCCAGAATACTCAAACGCAAAACTGTCGGAACCAATCAGATTTATTCCGTAGTAGTTTCGTATAATATATTTTAAAATATCTTAACATTGTATGTTTTAATATTGATTTGCCTTATATAAGGCTCGAACCCTGAACAGTGGACACATAGTAGACGACACTCCAATCGACTGCGCTAAAGAGTTGGTTTGTTGGGGTATTAAATAGTATATAACAAATGCCAAGATCTACAATCTGATTGGTTGCGATACTTCGTCATGTGAGCGATCTCTTACCAGCAAACCACATTTCGTCTCGCCTATGCTAACATTTGTGTAACAGAATTTATGGAATAAGAGTTATTCATTTATAAATATTATAATATGCATTAAGGACATGCCTAACATATATTTAACGTTTCAACCTAGGTAAATCGGAGATGTTATATTATTTGACTTCTTTCTTTTCTGAGTTTTATTCCGATTAAATACAGTTGATAGAGTTCAAATTTGTTTTAGGATATATAATTGGTTGAAGCTGCACTATCATGGTTTAACGCGCATGCCTCCATGTTCATATCTGTTCATTTTCCCTGCCGTAGGCGTTGTTTGGGCTGAGAGGACCGTCATTCATCAAAATATACTTTAGTATGCCAGTTCCGCCACACCCCTAGATCTGCGCCTGCTCTTAAGTTGTTGTGCTTTCATGTGTTGAACCGGACGTTAAACCGTATTCTTTATTTACCTCCTTTATTTCAGGGTTTGAAAAAGGACCTTGCACTCCGGCTGAAGAATCATATAAACAATATCAGTTTTTATAAAATACTGCAGGGCAAAGAAGTCTTTCTTCGGAAAGAAATTAAAGAGGTACGTTTGAAATTTAAACGGCTCAATTTAACATAGCAATTTCATTAATATCCGAATTAAAACAGCTCAAAAAATGCATGTATACCTACTTATATTTGACTCCCTTTTTTCTTCGAAGTCTGTACAGACGTATTTGCAGGCGTCTTTTTCACCAGGAGGTTGTTATTTTGTCTTCATTTGATTCTTACGGATGGCGGAAGGTGTACAGTACTGGTTCTACCCAGAAAAAAGTGGGTGGTCTGCCTCCACCACAAAAAAAAATCGATCGTCATATATAACCTTGCATGTGTTGAAAATGACGTAAAACACCATATAAACAAAACAAAACAAAATCATTTGTAAAAAAAGCGACAAAACAACACCACTTGAAATAAAGCAATTAACAGCCGAAAGACATTGTATTGCTGGGATTAAAACCTCTTCCAGCTTTGAGAATACCCCATACTTTAGATCCGCATCCATTTAGACCTCAATGAACTCTTGATTTGCCGAGTATTCGGCGTACGAAAAAAAGTACGGTACGAGTGTCTGCGTGTAGAATACTCTAAAAACATGTCAAGAATCCGGGTGTTGCACCCGCATTATTACACTATCGTAATGCATTCATAGCGGACTGTGAAGCTCAGTGGATATACAGCATTGTTATGCATTCATAGCGGACTGTGTAGCTCAGTGGATATACAGCATTGTTATGCATTCATAACGGACTGTGAAGCTCAGTGGATATACAGCATTGTTATGCATTCATAGCGGACTGTGAAGCTCATTGGATATACAGCATTGTTATGCATTCATAGCGGACTGTGAAGCTCAGTGGATATACATCATTGTTATGCATTCATAGCGGACTGTGAAGCTCATTGGGTATACAGCATTGTTATGCATTAATAACGGACTGTGTAGCTCAGTGGATATATACAGCATTGTTATGCATTCATAACGGACTGTAAAGCTCATTGGATATACAGCATTGCTATGCATTCATACCGGACTGTGTATCTCAGTGGATATACAGCTCTGTTATGCATTCATAGCGGACTGTGTATCTCAGTGGATGTACAGCATTGTTACGCATTCATAGCGGACTGTGAAGTTTAGTGGATATACATCATTGTTATGCATTCATAACGGACTGTGTATCTCAGTGGATATACAGCATTGTTACGCATTCATAGCGGACTGTGTATCTCAGTGGATATACAGCATTGTTATGCAGTCATAGCGGACTGTGTATCTCAGTGGATGTACAGCATTGTTACGCATTCATAGCGGACTGTGAAGCTCAGTGGATATACAGCATTGTTATAAGCATTCATAGCGGACTGTGTAGCTCAGTGGATATACAGCATTGTTATGCATTCATAGCGGACTGTCAAGCTCAGTGGATATTGTTATGCATTCATAGCGGACTGTGAAGCTCAGTGGATATACAGCATTGTTATGCATTCATAGCGGACTGTGAAGCTCAGTGGATATACATCATTGGGTTTAGAGATACAGATCTCTGCGCCGTGTGGATTTGCTTCCTGCGGACGCATGTCTGACGGGAAACTTCATCCTTCCTCTCAACTCCCTATAATGTTTCTGTCCCAATATTATTAGTTATTAGGATTCTTGACAGGGGACATGGGCTCACATTCCCTGCCTGGAAATTATATTCACCCGAGCCGTTAGGCGAGGGGGAATATATATTTCCAGGCAGGGAATGTGAGCCCATGTTCCCTGTCAAGAATCCTAATAACGAATTTGTCATACTTCAAAGTTGTAACCATTTATTTAAGAAAAAAACCCAGCCAAAACACGATTTCATTTTTATTGCGCCAATTTCCCCGTAACTCTAACTAGACGTTGTTTACTTTCGTGACGTCATCGCTCTAACGTCTTTAAATTTGGCTGATTTTTTAAATAAATTAAACGTATTTTGTCTTTTTGTTAATGTTTTGTTATCTGTAAAGTTGCAAAAAAAATACACTTACGATTATTTCAGGCTTTTACACACAGTGGAAAGCGCAGAAAAGCGATAGGAAGGAAACACTCGGCGGTTTCCAAAACGAATCGGCAACGTTATCGTCGCCATTTTGTTTTTGTGTATTGGAGTAATGGGGAATTCGTTTTATGTTCACGTCTCGAGACGTAGACATGGGCTCATGTCTACGGCGCATTGACCAATGAAATCCTGAGAATTTTCTTTGCAGTATGACAAAACATAATATAATAATGTGTTACCGGGACGTAAAACCCCATTTAATTTCATCCATTGCTGTTTCAAATATAGATTTGTACAATGTAGTCTGGAAAAAAACACAACCAAAAACAAAGAATGATCTGTTTTATATGCTGGTAAAACTGTTTGTTATAATTATAATACTCCCAAAACAAAGAATGATCTATTTAATATACTGGTGAAATAGTTTATGTTATATTTATAATACTTAAACTAGAAAGGAAATATAAACTTACCATACATTGCTTTTTTCTATTTTCCTAGTATGACGATAGACTTGCGAGAGAAATCACATCGTGTATACGTCGTCGTATTGAAGACGCCTTGGAAAATCTCCACAGCGCATGTGACCCTCAAACGTATGTATTTTATCCTCACAATTCTCTTTAAAAGTAGTCTTCTGTTCCTTTTCTTGATCACCATCTGCGTCGTCATCTCCGTCATCATCAATGGCTATCGTGTCCATACTACCGACTTTTGAATTCACCATACCATAAAAGGATACGTGCCACCAATGTCCATGTCACGAAGTGGTGCGCTGTCCATAAAACCAATTGGTTACGGTGTCCTTGCCACGTATGGTTACGGTGTCCATGTCACGTATGGTTACGGTGTCCATGCCACGTATGGTTAAGATGTCTATGCCACGTATGGTTACGGTGTCCATGCCACGTATGGCTATGGCGTCCATGCCACGTATGTTACGGTGTCCATGCCTCGTATGGTTACGGTGTCCATGCCACGTATGGCTAAGGTGTCCATGCCTCGTATGGTTACGGTGTCCATGCCACGTATGGTTACGGTGTCCTTCCCACTTTTGGTTATGTTGTCCTTGCCACATATGGTTACGGTGTCCATGTCACGTAAGGTTACGGTGTCCATGCCACGTATGGTTAAGGTGTCTATGCCACGTATGGTTACGGTGTCCATGCCACGTATGGCTATGGCGTCCATGCCACGTCTGTTACGGTGTCCATGCCTCGTATGGTTACGGCGTCCATGCCACGTATGGCTAAGGTGTCCATGCAACGTATGTTACGGTGTCCATGCCACGTATGGCTAAGGTGTCCATGCCACGTATGATTACGGTGTCCATGCCGCGTATGGTTACGGTGTCCTTGCCACTTATGGTTACGGTGTCCATACCACGTATGTTACGGTGTCCATGCCATGTATGGTTGCGGTGTCCATATCACGTATGACTATGGTGTCCATACCAAATACGGTGTCGATACCACGTATGGTTACGGTGTCCATATTACGTATGACTATGGTGTCCATAACAAATACGGTGTCGATACCACGTATGGTTACGGTGTCCAAACCACGTATGGCTATGGTGTCCAGGCAAGCATGGCTACGGTGTCCATACCTCATAGAACAACGATATATTTGCCACGTAAGGCTACGGTGTTTATACCATGTATGGTTAGGTACTTTGTCATTTCCATGAAGTGGGTAATGTGTCCATGCCATGGATTATTATATTAAACAAGCAGTACGGTGTACACCATGAATAGATGCAGTGTCTATAATACTGATTGTTCCATTTACAATACGGTTTCCTTCCAGGGCTACGGTGATATTGATCTATAACCTACGAGTATGTATAGCTGTGAGAATCATAGCTCTTATGGTTTTAAATTTATATTCTGTACCTAACAATTCTATGGTCGGGGTACAGACTATACAATCATAAGAACTATGATTTTCAAAGCTATACTATGCAGGGAGTCGGTGTTCATACGACGTACGTTGTCTATACTATGTACAGCTTTTTCATGTCACCGATTGTCACGGTGTCCATAACACTTAGGGTTATAATGACCTTGATCTGGGGTCCACACGATGTACACACCTTGGTGCTTCTTTGTCCATATTATAAGAGGCTAACGACAAGGTTGGCGAATATTGCAACATGGTACTCCTACATAATGTCGACCATAGTTGTATTTGTGTGTTTGTTTGTATGCTGTTTTACGTCATTTTCAACACATGCAAGGTTATATATGACGGTCGATTTTTCTTTTCCTGGGTAGAACCAGTACTGTACACTTCCCGCCATCCGTAAGAATCGACACTTCCTCACTTACAAGTCGAGCTCCCAGTGGGATTCGAACCCGCAACGGTGAGAGGCGAAGGTTTACAACGCAACGTCGTTAACCATTCGTCCACAGAGACGCTTGCCCATAGTTGTGTTTGTGTATTGGTGACTATTAACAAATATAATGAATGGCAATTGCTAGTAACACGTATCAATAAGCAGTTGCATATTGTGTAGTCTGTAATCTTTGTCTTTAATCTTGTAGATACAGTGTGGATTTGGATTGTGACATAATTAGTAATCGTCTGTACGAAATCGCAAGCAAAACTTACGTCTTCAAACTACCACCGGTAAGTTTTTATTGACATTTTAGTCTTGAATATTACGGATTGAGTCATCTTTTGTATTTTCACCAATTTCTTAAACGTTTGTTCATGTATTACAGTGTTTTACCTACAATTGTGTTTATGCGAGTCAGTTTCCGTTATAATGACAAAACCAATCGGTCAGTCTATGATGGAAACTATGTTAAACTTTGGGATTTTAATGAGTCATGTGACAAAATAAATCACAAGTAAATAAATCACTGATGTTCGTGTTTATGACTTTTTGGCAATGCATGAATACTTATAAATTGTGTTGTTGTTAGTTTATTTACATTCTGTTAGTTTCTTGCTATTTGATCAGCGATTCCTGATCTTGTTTTAAATATAGTTTCCGTAACGGTTTTGTGTGTTACTAACAAGTTTATTGAATCGTATGGCTACATTAGGAAACTAACGAAAATACCTAGGCAAGAATAGGGCCCTTTGAGGAGCGCTGTGGTCTGGTGGTAGCGAGTTGGACCCATGATTCAAAAGTCGTGGGTTCGATTCCCGTCATTGCCATATGCGTTGTGTCCCTAAGCAATACACTTTATCTGCATTGCTTAGTACTGGTTCTACACAGGAAGACATCGAGAGTGATTCAAATAAGTTCATAGAGCTTTCGTTACAATCGATGTAAAATAAATAAGTTTCAACTAAGAACAGGGCCACTGCTTATCCAGGCAGAGGGGTAAAATCCCCACGAATTCATGTTCATTTTGTCACTTTTGCCATGTTCATTAAAGGTCTTCATCATCATCCCTGTAGGTGCTACTTGAGTGGTGGAAGAAAACAATGATCGTGGCTCTAGCGAAAAATGTAATGTTTACAATAGAATTTGCAGATACTCTGCAGTTCTGCATGTGAGAAGGCTCTCGGCCTATTCTGAATATTTTATCTAGATGTAAATGGAGAGTTGGCCTGGAATGTTTATTCATACTGGCGACATATAACCTTGTTTGTGTTGGATGGACGTAAAACCCGAATTGAATTAGTTATCCATAATTTAACAAATGCCAAAAACTTCCTAAAACTGATTCTCTGACTCTAGTATATCTATATCTCTCTGTGTTGTCTTTCTCCTTTCACTCTCTTCAACTTTTGTTTGTTCTGTTAGGCTGATGTATCCAGTCCAGAGTTCAATGAGGCAATAACGAAGCCGTGCATGGAACCCAGTTTGTACAGCTATGGAAACAACGATTCAAAATACGGTACAGCTTTATATCTCAACTCTCTACGTACATGCATACGATATACAGAGGCTATTTTGTAGTTTGGAGTGAATAACAGGTTTTATTTCATCGATAAGTGTGAAAACTTTATATTTTCACGAATGCGAAGCAGGAGTGACAATATTTAAGTTTGATCACTTCGAGATGAAACAAAATTTGTTATTCACGACAAAACAACACATTTTATTTTTATTTTATGCTTTATAATCGAAGTGTACTGCATACTGTAGTGCAGTATGCAGATTTATTTTTAAAAAAAGTGACGACGTCATTGGCTTAGTATGATACAATTGCTGTTTTTAATTCCGCATAACTTCTAAACCACTTAACCGATTGTAATAACCTACGACTCATTTTCTTAGTTAAGTTATTTCCAATCTAATGATATAACTTTCTGAAAGCAGCAGTTTTTGAAAAAAATGACCAACTGACATTTTTCGCTGTAAATGACAATAATTCTGAAATACTTGAAGGGTTTTAAAACTTTAGCTCATATTTTTAGTTAGACCATTTACAGTTGAATGATATATATTAAACATTTATTTTTAAAAAACAAATAACAAAATAATTGTTTTTGATATAAAAAAAAAAGTAGTACCGGGAGTGAAAAATGAACACATGTGCAGTTTTTGCAATCTAATGTACATGTTTTCATGTCTTTTCAGTCGATGGTTTTCAGTTAATTTGACTTAATACAATTTTGTAATAAATTTGTTTTTTTATACATGTATTCTATTTTAATGATTTGTAAAGAGGTATATAATAAAAGGATCATTACTATGGTAACTTGTTCTGAAAACTTGTATCATCTCTCGTAGGTAAATGCTAGATTAGGTTCACACTCGAGGCCCCGCCTCTCGTGTGATCCTGGTCTGGCATTTACCTACTCGAGGTGATACAAACTTCCAGAACAAGTTACTATAGTAATACTCCTATTATATTTCACACGTATGAAACACCGCTTTTATTTCATTGCTAAAGTCCACTATTTCACTGCTGAAGTATAAAACAAACCGTTGTATTACTACCGCTCAACATATGCTCTCACTATATAATATAGTACATGTAAACAATATACCGCTTTGTCACTCTTTTACACCATACATGTGTACGATAGAATCTTTAATGGCTCTATCTCGCAACATATACCGCGATGTTTTTATCTCACAACACACATGTATACAATATATTTCTATCTGACAACATACACTATACGATATACGATATACCTCTATGTCTCTATCTGACAACATACACTGTACGACATACGATATACTGCTATGTCTCTATCTGACAAGCACTATACGATATACCGCTTTATCTCTACTGGCAACATACACTATACGATATAACGCTATGTCTCTATCTGACAACATACACTATACGATATACCGCTATGCCTCTATCTGACAACATACCCTATACGAAATACCGCTATGTCTCTATCTGGCAACATACACTATACGATATACCGCTATGCCTCTATCTGACAACATACCCTATACGATATACTGCTATGTCTCTATCTGACAAGCACTATACGATATACCGCTTTATCTCTACTGGCAACATACACTATACGACATACGATATAACGCTATGTCTCTATCTGACAACATACACTATACGATATACCGCTATGCCTCTGTCTGACAACATACCCTATACGAAATACCGCTATGTCTCTATCTGGCAACATACACTATACGACATACGATATACTGCTATGTCTCTATCTGACAAGCACTATACGATATACCGCTTTATCTCTACTGGCAACATACACTATACGATATAACGCTATGTCTCTATCTGACAACATACACTATACGATATACCGCTATGCCTCTATCTGACAACATACCCTATACGAAATACCGCTATGTCTCTATCTGGCAACATACACTATACGACATACGATATACCGCTATGTCTCTATCTGATAAATACACTATACGACATACGATATTCCGCTATGCCTCTATCTGACAACATACACTATACGATATACCGCTATGTCTCTATCTGACAACATGCACTATACGATATACCGCTATATCTCTATCTGACAACATACACTATACGACATACCGCTATGTCTCTGTCTGACAACATACACTATACGACATATGATATACCGCTGTATCTCTATCTGACAACATATACTGTACGAAATACGATATACCGGTATGTCTCTATCGCGCAACATATCTGAATAATATATATCTATATGTCTCTATATCACAACATACATGATGCAAGCGATTCCGTGGTTGAGGGGTTAACGACATTGCGTTGTAAACCTTCTCGCCTATCACCGCTGTGGGTACGAATCCCGATGGGAACTCAACTTGTAAGTGAGAAAGTGTGTATTCTTACGGATTGCGGTAAGTGTACAGTACCGGTTCTACCCAGGAAAAGTGGGTGGTCTGCCTGCACAAAAAAAACAATCGACCGTCATATATATTGAAAATGACGTTTAACACCATACAAACTAACAAACAAACAACTAGACATGCTTACATATTTCTTAATTTTGCTTCTTTACCTTCCGCAGCTTCACCAAATTACTTCGGAACGGTGATAGAAAACTCTGAACCAGTCTTAGATCATGATTTAAAACTAAAAAAGGGTAAGTCCATTTACGGTTATTATAACTTCTATAGAATCCTGGTCCATTTTGTGATTTTTTCCATTCGTTATAATGAACAAAATTACAAAATAATAACAAATCTTATGAAATGAACCAACAGTGGTCAAGTAAATGCAAACGTATCGAAATATAACAAATCTTCACTCGCCGTTCTTGCTAAATGTTCGATGCTAACATTGCAGCATTTGATCCTCTGGTGTATTCCAGTATTCTGCAATAACACAATGTTGAATATCAAAATACATGTACAAGGGGCAGCTGTCCTATTACTTACTTAATCGAACAAATAACATATTGTTTTATAATAATAATAATTTTACTAATAACGCAAAGTTTTACCAAGTTATATAACGTACTCCATGACAAAACCTTCGCCTCTCACCTCTGCGGGTTCGAATCCCATTGGGAGCTCGACTTGTGAGGAATGTCGATTCTTACGGATGGCGGGAGGTGTACAGTACTGCTTATACCCAGGGAAAGTGGGTGGTCTTCCTCTATTAAAAAATATAAAAAATCGACCATCATATATAACCTTGCAAGTGTTGAAAATGACGTAAAACACCAAACAAACAAACAAACAAACATCTAGTCAACTTGATCGTTTGCTTTCATATGTATACGATATTCAGTTGCAAAATAAAGTGGACACTGAGTTTTGTTTAGATTTAATTGTATAAAGTATTTTTAGAATTAAATTGACAAATTCCAAAATGAATATGCCGTGTTTGGTACCAAAGTGTTTATCATTCCATTGCCAATATCATGTTGTCATTTGTTTTTTCAATAGGTCGAATCATTAAGGGACTGTCGCTTGATAATGAGGATAGGGTGTAAAGTAAAATTTCCAAAGTGTCCAGTTTCTTTTGCAACTGAGTATACATACTAGTAGAAAACTAATAATGCCCTTTCTTTTAATAATACTATATATGCATGTTTTTTTCATTTCAGGCGACACTGTAAAACTGAAACTTGTGTCACATGACAACAAGGTTGGATTTGGTTGGACAAGACATTCCAAAATGTTTTCCTTGAAGAAATGGGGATTTTTCCAAATTTCCGACGTACAGCTTTATCCAGAAAATAAAGCCAGTGAATGAATTTGTCATGATTTATTTTCATGATTTATTTACAATCATGAAGTGTATAATTGTAAAACTATTGTTGTCGCAGTTGAATGAAGTGTCAATGAATTTTATTTCGCCTACTACCTTTCATACGTATATGGACGCCAATAACGTTAATAATGCATTTCAAGCAGGTTTTAGACCTGGCTGTAAACCAGCAGTTCACATTTGCATAATTAAAACAAATAGAATATTTATATAAATTCAAACAAGTTAGTACTTGTTTTTTTGTGTCGATTTCCCAAAGCTGTTGATACTATTTGAGGGGGCTGCCATGGCCCATGGTACGATGACCTTGGAACTGGAGGATCTGGTTCAAGCCTCATCGGCGTCACTAAGTTTTGTCGGAATAGTCATGGGCAAGACACCTTTCTTAGCCTCGTCCGTCGGATAGAGACGTAAACCGGTTGATTCCTTGTATTGGAGTCTATCATCCGAGCATTTTTAAGGACCATGTGAATCTATTCGTTAGTAAGAGAAGTTTAGACACGGATTCGTATATATCATTCCCTTCGATCTGAAGCAGCACTAAGTTTACATATATCTAATGCCAAATTACCTTATACTGATTTTAAAAGTTGTATTAACACATATATTTACAGCTTACATATTTTAAAAATCCGAATTCTATAGACACAATATAAACGGCTTTATATTTAACTTACATATTTTGGAAATCCGAACTCTGTAGACACAATAGAAACGGCTTTAACCAGTCAAACCTAAAACTAGAACGTATAATTAAGAGTTGCAAACTCATAATTCATTTACGCATATTCAGTCTCGGGTGTTTTAGGTACACATGAATAAACCTCTACTTTTAATCGGCACATATAAATTATTTTATGATCTGAACTCCAGGATAGGGTTTGGATTAAACAATCTTTTAGTGTAATTTTGCCTTATTTGGTGGGTTATTGCCTTTAATATTCAGCGTCTGTTTCATTTGTATTACAAATAATTTTCATTAAATATACAGAGGTGTAAATGAGAATACTTACCTAGACGGTAGCCAGAGAGGAAAAAGAACCGTGAAAAACAAATCATTCTAACAACGAAACATAATTGCATGGCGTTATTTACTGTTATAGATACCCACACTATAGAAGGGATATGGGACATTTGTTTGTTTGGTGTTTCACGTCATTTTCAAAACATGTAAGGTTATATATGACTCTCGATTTTACTTTGTGGTGGAGGCAGACTACTTACTTTTAATCCTGGGTAGAACCAGTACTTTACAGTTGTGGCCTTACATGAATGTATAACTAAAAGAAAGAGTATGATAATGGACCTTTGGGAACGGCTGAGCACGACACATACGAAATATTGCAGCATCGGTTTGATTGAGACTGTTCATGAGCGGTAGTGAAATATGCTAGCTACCGCTCACGCCCTACTTGGATATGGTAATGGTGACCCAACTATGATAAAAGTACATACTTATCATCTAACAGTTATCTAACTTTAATGCATATCACGAGGCAAATGTCAATTTTTTCAGATATATACTAAAACGAAAAAGAAACGCAACTCGGGAATTTCAGCTATATATTGTATGCTGCCGTTAATCGAATGATACAAGTGTATCGGTCTATCCTCCGACACGTTAAAGAACCATAGCAATCCCGGTTCCCGGATTCCTATATATCCTTTCCCTCTCTCTGGTGCGGCTCTAAATAACATATACTGTGTTAATGAGCCGTTAAATAACATTCAATTTAATTACATAACACAGCAAATAGTATTCCTTCAAAGTTTCATTATTGACAGAGTACGCGTTTGGCTCAAGCATATGAACGAACTTAGTATGCACAATTTTGCTAACTCTTTACGTTACATACAGTATTGAACTGGCTCACATTTTCAAAGAGGAACTTCAACATTGATGAATTTCTTGTTACAAAGTGTACTGTAATTAAAACGTCTACAAAATCACAGTTGTGTCTTTTCTCTAACCAACTGCAACTTGCAAAGCATCTTGGAATTTCTTTGGAATATTATGTGGACTTATACAATATATATAGCGGAAATTCTCGAGTTGCGTTTGTTTTTCGCTTACTTATCATCTGACAGTTATCTGACTTAATGCATATATCACAAGTCAAATGTCACTTTTTCAGATATCGATAGTTGATGTGAGGAGTATTATCACTATATTTAAACTTTTACAGATATTATACATTTCATCACTACATTCACGGAACAGAGATCATAATAATAAATTAAACTGTATAAGTAATATATAGAGTCTGGTCTCAGCGAGTTGGCTTATTTAAATAACCAACGAGCTGAGACAGACTCTATCTTCTTGTAGCATGGTGTACTTCGTAACAGTGTGACGTCATAGTGACCGTATTCTAAATTCCGATATCTGGTAGTTGTAGTACCGTATAGCCACGCCCATTAGTTACCCTAAATTAAACGATTTAATGCTCTGCGGCATTCAACAAAGGAAATGTCCCGATCATGCTACAATGTCCATTTAAAGTATACAAAAGTAGACATTATATACTCAGTACATATAAAAACGCATTTTTTTTTAAATTTTCTATTAATTTTAGTCATCTGTTTTTTTTATTTGTTAAAAACATGACTGTATTTTATGTTAGTACACACGTCTTGTTGTCCTTAAGGTTATCATATGACGATAAACAGTTGCATATTAATACGATTTGTTTTACTTCTTTAGTTAAAACACCGTTTGCACGAGGATCTTTAACATCTGTAGAAATTGAAAAAGTACCAAGTGTTGCGTTTTCAAATGTACTGATTGTATAAGCATATTATAACTAATAATGTTCTATCTTCACTGCTCCGTATTCTTGCTACATTTGTTCTCTTTGCATGAAGATTTATACATTTTAAACTTTATAATGCAAGAAAAAAACAGAACAGATTAATCAAAGTAAACGAGGAAACAGTTCAGTCAGTGGCATACTTAGACGAATATTTCAAAAACTTACAATCATACTTAAAGCTAAAATAACATGTTGCCGGAGAGTGTACTGGTAACTTTTTTCCTCCGTTTGTTAGATATATTCATAATTACAATTTTAGGAACTCCGATGACTAGTAACACCGATAAATAAGGAGAACCGAGATATTTTTTAAATCGTTTATCTCGTCGTCTTTAAGTTTTTGGAATCTACCTAACATGTTCGTGAATTAGTATCCTTAAAGGCATTTAAAGGTTGTCTACTCGATACAATGTTTGTGTCCCACGGTCCCGTCGTTTTATTTATGCGGCTCACGATCCCTTTATATAATTCATGCTCGCATTCGAAACTTATGCAGCAACCTTAATACTGAGTCCACTTTATTTGGCACAGCATTTACTTTGGCTTTTTGCGGCTTGTTTAAGTTATTCCAATCCCCAAACCTGGAAAGGATCATACGGACCCAATACATTATCGCCCTATTGCTTTAACGAGTTGTATATGTAAAACCATGGAACGAATGATTAATGACAGACTCGTTTGGTACCTGGAATCCAACAAGCTGATAACAAAGTATCAAAGTGGATTCCGGCGCCAAAGAGGCACAACAGACAATCTCATTCGATTTGAATCATTTATTAGGGAAGCTTTCGTAAAGAAAGAACATCTAGTCGCTGTATTTTTTGACTTGGAGAAAGCTTATGATACTGCATGGAAGTACGGTATTATGAATGATCTTCATGACCTTGGTCTTAGAGGTCGCTTGGCAATTTTTATAGAGAATTTCTTAGAAGACAGACAGTTTCGTGTCCGAATGGGTTCAACCCTCTCTGACATGCATGATCAGGAGATGGGTGTGCCACAGGGCAGCATATTCGCTGTCACCCTTTTTAGTATAAAAATTAACAGTATAGTTAAATGCATCAATCCTGGTGTGGATTGCTCTCTATATGTTGACGACTTTGTTATATGTTATCGTGCAAAAAACATGAACACTATTGAGAGACAACTGCAATAATGTCTGAATAAACTTCAGACCTGGTCGGATGTAAATGGTTTTAAATTTTCTAAATCTAAAACTAATTGTATGCACTTTTGTCAGTTACGTAAACATCATGAAGACCCTCATCCAACACTGGATGAGTCACCAATACCAGTAGTAGATGAGGCAAAATTCCTTGGTCTTATTTTCGACCGTAAATTAACGTTTATACCACACCTTAAATACTTGAAGGCCAAGTGCCTTAAAGCTCTTAATTTACTTAAAGTTGTTGCAAACACTAACTGGGGAGCAGATCTTAAAGTCCTTTTACAACTTTATAGATCTCTTATCAGATCCAAGCAGGACTACGGCTCAATAGTATTTGGATCGACTCGCAAGTCATACTTGCAGATGCTCGATCCTATACATAATCAAGGATTACGACTCGCCTTAGGTGCCTTTCGTACATCACCAGCCGAAAGTCTATATGTTGAAGCTAATGAACCATCACTGTCTCATAGACGGGACAAGTTAGCCCTTCAATATGTCATTAAATTAAAATCCAACCCTTCAAACCCAACTTTCGATAATGTCTTTAATCCTAGTTTCGAACCTCTTTTTGATCGAAAACCGGAGGCCATCCGACCATTTGGTCTTCGTATTTAACCAAAATTAAGAGACACTGAAATCGAACTAAATTTGATTGCCAAGTACAAAGTACCACAAATTCCGCCGTGGTCTTTGGAAACACCAACAATTATTTTCGACCTTTGTAATAGTAACAAATCCAGTACAGACCCTACTGTCTTTCAAAGCAAATTTAATGAAATTAAATCCAAATACAGTAACTTTCAACATATATACACAGATGGTTCTAAAGATGGAGATAAGGTAGCTGCAGCAGCTGTTGTTCACAAACACAGCATAAAGAGCCGCCTGCCTGACAAGGCCTCTATCTTTTCAGCTGAGCTTAAGGCAATTGAACTTGCCTTAAATTATATTCAGGAATCCGAACGATCCGTAGGTCCGCACCGTACTGCAAACAAGGACTTGATAACACAATGTGGAATATCAAAATACCTGTACAAGGGGTAGCTGTCCTATTACTTAGTTAATCAACAATTAACATAATGTTTTATAATGACGCAAAACACCAAATAAACAAACAAACAAACATCTAGTCAACTTGATTGTGCGCATATAAAATCGATTCAAGCTAACCAGTAGGCCTTATTGGCTACTGACCGTTCCAAGTCGGTAAACCTGTCTTCACCACCCTTTCTGTTATTTTTTGTCTCCTTCATTGTATTTTCAAGTCCTTGTTTGCAGTACAGTGCGGACCTACGATGCCATTGCGTTCGGGCGCTGTGGTTTCTATAGGACCCTATATCTTATTTTTGATCGTTCACTTGAAGAAATGGGGATTTTTTCCAAATTTCCGACGTACAGCAATATCCAGAAAATAAAGCCAGTGATTGAATTTGTCATGATTTATTTACAATCATGAAGTTTATAAGTGTGAAACTATTGTTGTCGGAGTTACTTGTCATGGGTTTGATTATTGAGAACTGTACATTAAACTGTGTAATGCCCGCTTAAGGGTCCAACCTTTTTTTACTAAACAAATGAAGTATTTTTTGTCTATATTTCAACATATTTTCAAAGTTTGTTACCATTCGGTTGGTTTGCGCAGAGAACTACTTCGCAAGAGTGTAACATTCCACTCGCCCGCTCGCATTGGCGAGTGCAAGCTGCCTGCGGACGAGTAACATTTGGCGTCTGGTCGTCCGACAGGGCGAGTGACTTTTTGCACTATAAAAATTAAGTTAAACTATCGTTCAAACACGATGTTGCAATATTTGCAAGATTTTATATCAGGATCATTTCCGACGTGTAATTTTGTTTGTATTGTCATTTGCAGGACCCAGATTAACAGGTGTTTGTTTGTTACCAGGTAACACACGCGTCATATAGACTGTGATTCCAGGGATCACCCTAGGAGTGAATTTTAATGAGACAAAATGTCCCAATGAGACAAAATGTCCCATTTGCTTGATTTTAATGAGTCTTTCACCATATCATGATCCATTTCGGTTGCGAAGCCGAACGACCAGTGGTTGTGCGTCGACCGCATGTATCGCTGGAGGCTGCTAGGCGGGTTTGGGGGCATGACCCCCAGAACATTTTTAAATTTAGATGTGATTTCCTGCATTCTGGCTCATTCCCAATAGTGAAAGTAGAAGTTGTTAAAGCATCTGAAATAAAGCGTGTCCGAATTTACGTCAACTTTTTGTGTTAACATAGTTTTATAATTGCTTGCCCCGCTCCAGTACATAGTTCATCGCGTCAAATCATTACAGATTGGGGGATAATGTTCAGATATGACTAGAAGTTGATGAATTATTATAAAAATGGCCATGTTTATTCATAATCAATCGATTTTCTTTGACACCCCTACTTTCGCAAAGCAAAGGCGAACCGGAAGTTTACCGACATAATCTTGTTTTGCATTTTTTGCATGTGATTTTCGAATAATTTGATATTTTCTCATTTTATATATTTTTATCGCGAATAAATGGATCTGAGCAAATTTACTTGGGATTGTAACTGAAATGTAAACAAATATGTTTTCATCACAAACCGAAATGGTGAAAATGGATTTTTCCGAATTGGGTGCAACAATTTGTTCCATTTGTCTTTTTCATGCGATTTTTCAGAATTTAATGCGAGAATATCGCGGAATCGCGGTCTAGAGTGATCCCTGTGATTCAGTTCACGCTAAAATCAATTGGAGTGTGATGCAATATATCGCTAAGCAGTCAGACTGTGTTTTTAGCTCGACTGATCAGAGATTAGCAGAGCTTATGCAGTGGTGCGGCGTCCGTCGTCCGTCCGTCTGTCCGTAAACTTTTATTTGTAGCGACAACTCCTCTGAAACTACTGGATGGATATTCATGAAACTTTACAAAAATGTTGCCCATAAAGTCTATTTGATCCTAGCAAAATTCATGTTGATGTGAAATCCAAGATGGCCGCCAAAGCTAAAAATAGAGTTTTAAAATACAAGTTTGTAGCGACTACTTCTTGAAAACTATAAGTGATATTGATATGGGACTTTTTCTAAAATGATCAGCATGACATGATGTTGGTCCTTGTCGAAAATCGTTTTGATTTGACGTTAAACATGGCTGCCAGCGGTCATCTTTATTTACAAAGAGTTATATAATGAAAACTTGTAGCGACTACTCCTCTGAAACTACTTGACGGATTTTCATATAACTTCACAGGAATGTTGCTGTTAATGTCTAATTGATCAGGTCGGCCAGAAATTCAAGATGGCCGCCACGGTTAAAAATAGATTTTCAAAAACAAGTCTGTAGCGACTACTTCCTGAAATCAAAATCAATCAGTAGAGCTTCAAGGTCATTGCCTCTTGTTTGTTGTTGTTGTAGAAGTTAATTTTCCGCGCTTATTTTTTTTGCCCACTCTCCCGACGAATGTCTGCGTGGAAGGGAATAAATCTTAATGACAGTGTACGCGGATAATTGCAGACCATAATATTAAATGTGTTGTTAGATAATATGGCACTTCCTTTATTTGAATAACAATAAAATATCCACATACTGCCCGTCAGCTACTACAGTGTCTGTGAGTACACAAATGTACTTGTTGTATAGTGGTGAAAATAATGTTCAGGTTATATGCTGCAGGGCGAGAGGTGCATTGGTAAGGGCCAGTAGCTTTTTGGTTCCACAAGTCCACTAGTCCTGCAGGGCGAGTGGATTTTTCCAAATTGTTACACCCCCTGCTTCGGTTAGAATGTAATTTGTCAATAAGGCAAACACGCATTGCTACGAAACCCAGATTATGCACAACTCAGTAAAATATGTATATTGTAATACTCCACGATGCACCATATCTTGAGATATCTCAATATATGTCTAATTTATCTTGAGATGCTCCATGTTGAGATATCACATTTTATCTTGAGATATCTCAATTTACATTGAGATATTTGTATTCAGATATGTCAATTAATCCCCATAAATCTCAATGTATATCTCAATTTATCTTCAGATAACTGTTCAGATATCTTAAGTTGTTTTGAGATAATTATCTTCAGATATCTCAATGAGTCTTCTGTCATTGATATCTCAAATAAATTGCGATATATTTTACAATTTCTCAAGATGTATCGCAACTTATCGTGAGATATGTAACTTGCGATATCTCAAGATCCCATGTGACTTGCGGTCGGTATATGCAATTTTAGTAGGATTTTCTAAGTTTGAGTTGGGCTTTATGCCATTTAAAAACTAACCATTGATGTAATTCTTGAGTTTGCCTTAGCACTGTTTCCTTATATTGACAGTTTGCTATCACTAATGTCCCGTTTAAGTTCTGGTTGCTATGGAATTTGATGTCATAGTAAGATGACGTTAAACATAGAATAGCATGTGGCGTGACGTCATGTCACATGACGTCATCATTATGTCGTGTCGCGTTAAAATAAGAAAAAATAGCATAATATAGCGGCTTTATATAAATTAAATTTTAGGAGGCAACCTTTCAGAGTGGAAATGACTTCTGATCGCACATTTCAGACCTTTTTCATGCTATGGAAAAAAAACAGACCGAAAGAAAAAAAATTGCAAAAAAGCTGTTAAACAGGCTATTTTAGTGTTCTCTTAAAGAGGTGCTGTTAGGCATGGATGACATTTATAATAATTATGACGCACATGTTTGATGTTTTCAGTTTTGAGTAGTCCTAAGTTTATTTTGGTGTATTCGATTATGCATTCTTTGGGTTTTTGGAGCCCGCAGTTAGTAAAAATCATGTCGGGCATGTAAATTTTACAAGCGGGCATGTTAAAAACAAGAAGAAAATGCCAAAATAAATCGGAATGAAATCAGACACAAAACTTAACGACAGCTTGTATACTAAATTTAAAGTCGATTTTTATTTTGTTTATACATATACATCGCTGGAAACAACTCTCGGTTTCAGAACAGACTGGTTTTCAATTTTATTTGCTATTTACGAACGACGTTGGGGACGAATGAGCAATATTTAGTATGAATCAATACCGGATTTCCGGTCTATTTTGTAACCTCCATGTACGATGAGCTTTCTTCATTATTTCGAAAGAGCTTAACCTGGCTGAAAAAAATAATGCAGACGTTATTGACTCAAAAAAACAACACTTATTAAACCGAACGCGTAATTTTTATACCCAGTGACTGAGAATAAAGTGTCAAAATAATCAAGTTCTTTATTTTATTTAATTATTTATGATATTATTCTAGAGAACATGTAACTTTCTGTGACAATATACGTATCAGTTTTGTCTAAAAATAACACTCAAATTACACTTAAAAAATTCGGGTCTCAACATTCAATATATACTCATCATGACAACTTCGACATGACCATGATGAAATAATTTAAAAAAAATATATATAAAAAAATGGCAAGTGCAGTAGCAATGATGATAGGTGGAGCATTAACAAACGCATTGGCGTTTAGCGGTTTAAATTATTTCTTTTCGAAAATGGGAAGACATTCAGATGAGGAAAGACAAAGGCATGACAAAGCAGTGGAACAATTAAACGCAGCACAAGCGGAGTGGAATAAAAAAAGAACAGAGAGATTAGATTTTATTAATAAACAACTGCAAAAAGAACATCATGCAGAGCAGACTTTTGATGATGTGGACCAAGCTATGAAGCAGTATTATAACATAACTGGTAAACATTTGCTTTTAGAACCGGAGCCAAAGTTGAGTGATTTTTATACACCATCTCCTGATCAACATAATAAAGAAATTACGTTTATTGTGGTGGGCATGGCTGCAACTGGATTTGTGGCGTACAAATTGAGTTCATAAAAAAAATTAGTTTAAAACTATAATTACTTTGGATTTTTTTGGAATAACAAATATGTTTACTTTGAAATAACCTTTGAAAAGACTAAGTCATATGCATGATACCTATTTTTTTTGTTGTTTTTACATGGTTTCAATCCAAGTGGTCGCATATAATATGGTGGTTTAGCACTCTTCTCTAATTTATCTTTGAGATGACCAGGCGCCCATACTTCACCGTTGTCTAATAATGTCAATACCATGGATGGACCATATTCAGTATCTACTATTTTCGTATCTGTAATAGTGTATACTTGATTTATTTCCAAGTCTTTCCATTTCTTTGTGCTATTTTGATATTGCTCTTCAAGCAGTTCATCAAATTGTGCAGTTGTGATATCCATTTTTTCTTTATAGTTATATAAAGTTTAATCTTTAGTAGAAAAAAATGGAAAATATTTATTACAGCCCAAAAGGATTTTGGAGAGGTTACACAGCAGTTAAAAAATTAGCAAAAGAGGCTGGTGTCAGTGAAAAAAAGGCATTAGAATTTTTAAAGAAACAAGCTGTGTGGCAGATTTATTTACCTGCGCCAAAGAAAATAGTTAGACCCAGGTTTGATGTTTCTACTAAGAATGAAGTGTATCAAGCTGATTTGTTATTTCTGCCGCATGATACTTTTGGCTTTGGCCGTGGACGCAAGACATATAAATATGCGTTGACTGTGGTTGATATTGCAAGTAGATATAAAGAAGCAGAGCCACTAACTTCCAAGGATAGTAAAGAAGTTGCTAAAGCATTTGAAAATATATACAGTCGGCATTTGAAATATCCAAAGTTATTACAAGTGGATCCAGGCAGAGAATTTATGGATGCAGTAACACAGTTGATGGCAAAACACAAAGTAAATATCAGACGAGGCAGAACAGAAATACACAGAGACCAAGCTTTAGTGGAAATATTTAACAGAACATTAGCTGAAAGATTGTTTGGCTATCAGTATGCTAAGGAAATAGATTCCCAAAAACGTAATAGAGAATGGGTAAAGAGATAACCGGAAGTTGTTAAAGCCATAAATGCGGAGACAAAAAAGCCCCCTCCTGTTGAAACAAAAATATTAAAAGATGATCCTATCTGTAAGAATGCAAGTGTAAGATATTTATATCAACCCGGGGAACAAGAAGGTGGAAGACGCAGAGCAACTGATCCAATGTGGAGTGTAGATATTCACAAGATTAAAAGTTATATGGTGACGCAAGGTATAAGAGTTTATTATTTGAAATTACCAGCGTCGCAGAGAGGATTTGTCAAAGAAGAATTACTTATTGTTCCTGCTGATACCAAAATTCATAAGTTTTTATAGAATCCATGTGCATCAGTTGTAATTCCATCTTCTCGGATGTATCTTTTTGAGTAAAATGGTGATAATGTAACTTTGTTTACTGTTATGCCAAATATTTGATGCTTCATTGATCGCATCATATTCATTTTATGGGTGTATTTTTTCTTGCCAAACAATGCATCCTTGTAGTTTTCAAAGTTTATGTGTTTTTTGACTACATATTCTTTTACACCCTTTGCTTTCTTAATAATCTGCTCATTCACTTTCAAAATAGAATATTGTTTGAATCTTAATCCAATATTTTCATCTTTCATTGCTTTCTTAACATTTTGCACATCCGCTCTCAACATCGAATATAGTTTGGGTCTTAATCCAATATTCTTAGCTATATACTCATCTATAGAATCACCATCATCTTTTGTTTTATTTATTATTGTATCTACTACTTTCTCAATTATCTTTTCATCCGCTCCCAAAATAGAACATAGTTTGGATTCAACTATAGAAACACATTAATTTTTTATTTTGTCTGTTACTTTCTCAATCATCTGCACATCCGCTCCCAAAATAGAATATAGTTCGGGTCTTGATTCAATATACTCAACTATTGGAACACCAGGACATTCATCTTTCATTTTATCTATTACTTTTTCAATCATCTGCTCATCCGCTTTCAAAATAGAATATAGTTTGGGCCTTAATCCAACATACTCAACTATAGAAACACCAGCACATTCATCTTTCATTTTTCCTAATACTTTTTTGTTTGTATCATCGTGCATTGGATGGTATTTCGGATAATCACTTAAGTCATATTCATCTTTCATTTCAGACATATCTTTATATGCGTCTTCTGTTTTTATATTTACAAGCAAGCTGTCAGTATCTGTGTATAATAAAGTACAGTTATCTCCATACCTTTTTTTCAAAGTATTATAATACCAATCATACATCATATATTTTGATAAATCTAATACTGACATTCCAACATAAATTGGCTTGGTTAATTTTAATTTTGTTTTGTTTACATGTATAGCCGATAATTCATCTGAAAATTTTACACGTCTGTTAAAGTTTGGTTTGGCTATTATTTTTCTTATTTTTTCATTAGTAGAGCCGTCAGTTTTTACTAATTTTATGTCAGTTCGCTTTCTTAAATTTTCCATTGGTTTTCCAAATACTGAGTTATTCATAAGCTTGTAAAAATCTTTTTCAAATTGTGACTTAGCGTTTTTCCTAAGATCTGTGTTTAAATTTATGTATGATGCCATCCAAGGTTTTTCATTAAATTCTAACACCCTGTGAATTTTTGTTAATTCCATGCCTAATGATAAATACAACTGTAAATTTTTATGATGTAATACATATTTTGTTTTGTCCATAAGATTTGGTACTAGTTGTTCTGTCATAACGTTATTTTCTAATAAATTTGTTTGGTACTCAGATAACCATTATTTTTTTACTTTTAATCTTTCAGGGGCAAGTGGATAATCATTGTGACTATCATGTAGTTCTTTAGGATAGTTTTAATCTACTTCAAGAAAATATCCTTTATCTTTTCTTTGCTCTTGTAATGTTTTTAAGTCAACCCATTTAAATCCGGAATATGGAAGTGACTGACTCATTGCCCACCCATATAAGTTGTTTGCATCAAAATACATTAAAAAGTTTTTTTCTCCATCTGGGTTATAATCAAATATATGGGGATTTTTGCTTTTGCATGTCTTTTTGATACCATGCTAATTCCACCACGCATACCTTTTTCTATAAATAAGTGCATATTCATATCTGTAAGAAGTTCTAGTTCTATTTTGAAAATTTAAGTAAAGCATCCCAAGATAATACAGGTGCTGTGTAGTAATGTAAAGCATCTAGTTTATATGATTTCATGCATGTTTTTCTGAAAGTTTGGAATACATCAGCCAACAAAGTTACATCAGTTTTTAAATATAAATCATGATAATCTCCAAGAGTTTTCCATTTTAATTTTTCCCATACTTCTTGGGCATGATCGTAATCTTTTTGAGTAATACCATCATCTGTAAGTTTACTGTAAAATGATTCAATCGGTGGTAATTTGGTTTCATTAAATTTATCCATGCTATCAAAATATTCATATGGATAAACACCTTTTCGTAAAAGTGAATCTGTTTGTTCTTTAAATTGGTCTTTTGTAACTTTGAAATTAGATTTGTCTGTTGCTTTAACCAATTTTTTCCAAAGACGAAGCCATAAATTGGAAACTGTCTAAAAATTTAAGCTGGCCGACACTAAATGATATGTATTTTTCAGCATTATTTGGAATACATGTTATATTACCTTTCATTTTATGTATTTTTTGCATAATCAAATGACTATCATATCCTTTGAGGTTGTGAAATATGACAGGAATTGAAGTTTTGCCAGGTTTTATTTTTAGTTTTAAGTTGCAGTTTTTATGTGCTGCACCTCTGTATTCTCCAGTAAAATGGCAGTGATCTCTTACTTTACAGTTTTTACCAGATTTTCTGCCTATTTCATTATCACATATCCAACATTGTGTAGCTTTTTCATAATCTGCTTCATTTTGTTGAGTCATTATTAATGGTTTTGGGTGAGCAAATATATTATTAATGTTGCTCTTCTCACATTCTAGGCGATTTAAAAACACTTCAACAGCATCTTCACCTCTGTAAATAACCGAATCATTAGCTTTGTTGTCATATCTGACAGCTTGGTATCCAAATCCACAAGCTTCGTGCACATTTTGAATTTCTGATTTTTTTCCAAATTGTTTTAATTGTGGTTTAATTATGCTTTCAAAATCAGCATATATTACATAAGGAACATGCATTTTATTTTGGTAATTTTTAAATTTTACAGTATTTTTACCATTTTCTGGTATTTCAATTTTGCAAGATTTTTTGTTGATACCATAACAATCTTCTTTGTGATTTGTTAGTAGGTCTTCATTTGAAAATCCATAAAGGCAACGATCACAGAAATAAGTTTTGCATTTATGTTTGTTTTGGTCGTAAAGCAGTTTATTTAAGCTTTTAATCCAGCAGTAGTGACTGTTTGTAACATTTTCATCAGATATCAAAAGTAGATTAATCCTGTTAATGTCTTTGGGTTGTTCTGATATTTTATATGGAAAAATATTTACTTTTTTACTTTTTTATGATATACACCATATCAGAAAAAAGTAAAAAAGTAAATATTTCTCCATATTTTCCATACACCATCCGTAAACATTAATAGCAATATCGTTTAGTTTTTCTACTTTTGAAATTTGTGAAATTGGAGTGGGAAAGTCAATTTTATCTGTTTTTAGAAAATCTATGCTTGGGTATTTTGATAACCTATCGGTGTGATCTGCGGCAGGATTTAGTGCAGAATTTATAGCATGAAACAAACATTGATTATCGTTATTTTTTACGTTTATTATTGCTTTTTTGATAGCTAATTCTACAGGCAGTGGAATATATGAAGAACCTTTTAATGGTTCATACTTTGCAATATTCAAATAAAGCTTAACACAGTGATCAACTTCTAATCCGGATGCAGTATTTGTAAATCTTTCAAGACTCTCTTGTATAAATGCAGATGAGTTTTCATAAAGCTCGCTTATTTTTTCAGAGCTCAAAATGGCATTTTGTTCACTGTTTAATACTGCAGTGGTGTATTTTTTGGTAGAACCATCATCTTTAAATAAATCTATAGTAAGTCCTAATTGAAACTTTAATCCTTTAGTTTTTATCAGCTCTTTGATAATTTGTTTTGTAATAATAGATTTTTTATCATAAAATACTTTTTGAGGATCTTTGTATTTATTTACAGATATTTCGTATGCTCTAAAATATCCGCATTTTGGATTGTCAACTAGTTTTAATTTGTCTTCTTCTTTTTCTTCTTTTTGATTTTCTTGCAGCTCTTGGATTACTTTAGCCATTTGTTTTTTGTATTTATCATCTTGACTTAATTCTTTTTAGCCTGCCTTTTCTTAAGTTTTTTAAGCTTTCTTCTTTTCTTCAAACTTTCAAAAGATTTACTAGTTGGTTCTATCTTTTTATCTTCAAAAGGTTGGCTGGTAGTTGCCCTTGTTTTCAAGACTTTATTTTCTTCCTCAAGTAATTCCAATTTTTTCTTAACTAATGCAATTTCTTTAACTTCTTTCCTAAGTGATGCAATTTCTTCCTCAATTTTGGTTGGTTAACCTCCTAATGATTTCAGTGCCATATTTAGTGATTCCTTATCTACTATACCTGTATTATACAGGGATAATAAATTATTTATAGTATCTTTCGTGTCAGACATTTTTTATCTCTAAAAATATTTTTATTTAATATAAAAAAAATATTACTATAAATATAAAGCAATGATTCCGTGTCAGTACCTAAAGATCAGTTCCAACGGTATTTGTAATAGAATAAAAACTTGTAAAATTCTACCTTGTTTAAATTGTGCATTGGGTACTACTGCCCAATTTCAAATTTGTTGTAAATGCGGTGCTTCAACACTTAGAAAATATAACGAATATTGGTATTATATGGATTATAATAAAGAATGTTTAAAATATAGACGTATTGAGTATTTATAGTTTCACCTCTATTTTGTAATAAAATTTAAACATCCAAATTTAAAACATTTTTACAATTCAATCTTAAAATCTTGGGTTATTTAGCGCCTGGGACATGCTTAATAACCAGTTTAATTGACTTAATTTTCAGTAAACTGAAAATTTTTGTGTGGTAGTTTTAGATTATTTGGGGTAATTTGATTGTGGTCCAGAACCCCCATAATACATATATATATTAGCGATATCGCTGAATAGTGATTCAATGTGAAAACGGCTTGCCATAATAGTGCTATCAGTACGATAGAAACAGTTGTCTTTGTATGTACATGGTAGCGAGTTCGATCCCGGGTAGGGTCACACAAGAGTTCTATACTTATGTTAATATAAAAGAGTAGTGCTAGGACTGGTAGACCCGGTGCCTGTATTCTGAGTCTGGGTCTAATGTGGCAGTCCTATATTCGATCATTGGGTTTATTGCTACTAGTAGACACCATCTTGATATGGTTGAAATATTATTAAAGTGAGGTTAAACCACATCATACATATACTCGCCCCTGGCCGAAATGCTGACCGCATGGGTGAGATTTTTTCTTTTATATGGATACTCACGATGTATTCTTATATATTTATGTAGTTCCAAATGGAATACATACTATCCTTCATATATTTTGCTCTGATGGATGGAATGCATTGAATATCCAGCTATCTTCAAGAGAAAGGTAGTATTCTCAATTCTACAATTTAATGTTTTTCTCGCAGTTTACATACACACCACACTTTAAGAGAGTTGCAATGTTCGCATTAAATAACCCAATTCTGACTCAAGCGTGAATTTCAGAGCGTTTATTTATTAAAACAATACATACCTGACGATTTTGAATCTACATTGTATAACTTGGTTAGGGAGAAAGCAATGTATTGTAGTCGGCTTCTTTAGAAAAAAAAGAAGGAAAAAGAAGTATTTCCCCGCTTTCTTTAGACAGTAATACTTTTTGTTACTTCCTTTGAAATATGACATAAACAAACAAATGGCATATGTTTCTTCGTTTCTCAATGTTAGCTTTAAAGTTTCTATCCCACCATTAAAAGGGACATTTTACAATGTACTATCAACTGCATTAGCCTAACGTACTATGCACTGCGATAGTCTACTGTATTATCCTCATTAAACGGTGTACACAGAGAAAACCAGTCTGTATTTGAAAATCCAGATTACGGATAGAGCTACCCTGTGGTGTTTTTTCAGATGTTTAATGTTCTAATTCAGAATCGGGTTATTTAAAGAAACTAACCCGACAAATGACGACAAAATTTCACTACAAAACCGTTTATCAAAACTCTTATCCAGATGTTCAGGTCATATCATAATGTAAATGTGCAGATTAAAAGTATAGGTTTATATAACGGGTTCCTAAAATACCCTTGATTGAATATGCGTACAATGACTTATGAGTTGGTAACTCTTAATTCGAAGCTCCAGTTTCTAGGTTTGACCTGGCTGGTTAAAGCCGTTTATATTGTGTGTATAGAGTTTTAATTCTCAAAATATGTAAGTTATATACCTCGTCATCAGGAGGTTTAGAAACGGTGTACATATGTTGTAAAATTTGACTGTTGTTGCCGGGATAGCTACTTGAATGCGAATACTGCAACTCTCCGATTTATACGTGTGAGCGTCCATGCGTGCGTGCTTGCGCGCGCGTGGGAGTGTGTGTGTACGTGTGCGGTAGCATAATAAATACGCGAGTGTTCGTTAGCATTTGTTTTGTCAGATGTGTGATGTAAAATAAATATATGTTTACAAATAACCGATTATCTAATTCATTACAATTTATAAAAGTATTTTTTCATGCGCTATAGTGAGTATGGAATTTAAAACAAATTGTATATGTTAGGCAATTCTGCATGTTGTTTTGCCCGTTGTGTGTTCTGCATTCTCCAAAAAAGGAACTTGCTCGAAGTAAACTAGCAATCGGCTTTAAAAGTATCCATAGACAACAGATACTGCGGACGATTAAACTTATGTAACCCAATATATCATTCATTTTGGAACTTGTTGGCAAAATATTGTCTTGGACCACACTTAAAAATATCTTAGTTTGCTCAAACTCGGACTTAACTTATGAATGCTGTTTAAAGTTTAACTGATTTTTTAACACTCCTTATTGGTGATTTAATATACTGTTTTCCATTGTTGAAAATCTTAACTTTGTACAATTTGATAAACCAAATTTATAAAGATGAAAAAATAAATAAAAACAATCAAAAACAATCATATTTTAGTAGGGGGTGGGGGGGGGGGGGCGTCATTCTATCACGGGGTTTGCACCCTGATTCGTGAGAGCCAATATTGTTACAGTACGTAAGAGCACACATCCGCGCATTTGTTTCATTTGTTCACTTTGTGTATTTGATTTGCTCTTGTAATCCATGATATTACCAATTTATTACAAGGGAATGAACATGTTCACACCAATGTGTTTGCAAGCTAGATTTATTTACTGCAATGTGCGTGAATAAAATAAATCAACTGAAGTGTATGAATGATTAAGAGCAACAGTACACTTGTTTATATTTAACTAAGAAGGGTAAAATAATGTGGTACTGACGTGGGCATTGGCATATATACTATAGCAAACATAAATCACGCCCGATTCGCCTTCTAGCTTTAATGTAAATATACGGTATTGTTGATTGGTAAAAATGAACTGTAGATGTAAAGTCTATCGATATTTTTGTGTGATTCTCGGGGTATAGAATTTTGTAGATATTGGGACCTTGCGCCGCTGGGCATGGAATTATGACATTAAAAGTAGCATGTCGATCTTCGGGATGGTCAAAATTCTGTACTATTGATTTTATGAATACTGAGTTCTGCTCAACACGGGCGATGGTCCGGAAAATAAACAGTAAAGGTAATTCTAGTTGTGTAAATCATCTTAAATCTGATAATGATGATATTACACCTGTCAAAGATATTACAAACACTTTGGCAGAAAATATTTCTAAAAACTCTTCTTCTGAAAATTGTCAACCAAATTTTCTAAAAAATAAGAAACTAAAAGAACAGAAGAAGCTGAATTTCAAGCCTAAAACTTTGGAGAAATACAAAAAACTGTTCACTCTCGAAGAACTTCGAGAATCCCTTAAAAAGGCTCATGATACATCAGCTGGTCCTGATGATATCCATTATCAATTATTAAAACATTTACCTGAAACCTGTCTCTCTACACTTCTTGATGTATTTAATAAGGCTTGAGTGACCGGAAATTTCCCCGATTCTTGGCGGGAAGCAATCCTTATTCCAGTCCCCAAACCTGAAAAGGATCATACGGACCCAATAAATTATTGTCCTAATGGTTTAACGAGAGTTGTATATGTAAAACCATGGAAAGAATGATTAATGAGAGTCTCGTTTGGTACCTGGAATCCAACAAGCTGATAACAAAGTATCAAAGTGGATTCCGGCGGCAACGAGGGATAACATACAGGGAAGCTTTCGTAAAGAAAGAACATCTAGTCGCTGTATTTGTTGACTTGGAGAAAGCTTATGATACTGCATGGAAGTACGGTATCATGAATGATCTTTATGATCTTGGTCTTAGAGGCCGATTACCAATTTTCATAGAGAATTTCTTAGAGGATAGACAGTTTCGTGTCCGAATGGGTTCAAACCTCTCTGACATTCATGAACAGGAGATGGGTGTACCACTGGGCAGCATACTCTTTTGAATATAAAACTTAAGTATAGTTAAATACATCAATCCTGGTGTGGATTGCTCTCTGTATGTTGACGACTTTGTTGTATGTTATCGAGCAAAAACATGAACACTATTGAGAGAAAACTGCAACAATGTCTGAATAAACTTCAGACCTGGTCGGATGAAAATGGTTTTAAATTGTCTAAATCTAGAACTAATAATATGCACTTTTGTCAACTAGGTAAACATCAGGAAGACCCTCATCTAACACTGAATGGGACACCAATACCAGTAGTGGATGAAACATAATTCATTGGTCATTGGTCTTATTTTCGACCGTAAATTGACGTTTATACTACACCTAAAATACTTGAAGGCCAAGTGCCTTAAAGCTCTTAATTTACTTAAAGTTGCAAACACTAATTTGGGAGCAGATCGTAAAGTACTTTTACAACTCTATAGTTCTCTTATCAGATCCAAGCTGGACTACGGTTCGATAGTATATGGATCGACTCGCAAATCATACTTGTAGATGCTCGATCCTATACATAATCAGGGATTACGACTCACCTTAGGTGCCTTTCGTACATCACAAGTTAATGAACCATCACTGTCTCATAGACGGGACAAATTAGCCCTTCAATATGCCATTAAATTAAAATCTAAGCCTTCAAACCCAACTTTCGATAATGTTTCTAGTCATGGTCATGGTCCAAAACTTCTTTTACAGAGTATAGTTCTAAAGATGGAAATAAAGTAGTTGCAGCAGCTGTTGTTCACAAACAGCATAAAGAGCCGCCTACCTGGCAAGGCCTCTATCTTTTCAGCGGAACTTAAGGCAACTGAACTTGCAATAAATTATATTCAGGAATCTGATGATGACCATTTTGTAATCTTTTCTGATTCCCTTTCATCTCTTCAAGCACAGGGTAATATGAAACATGATAACCCAGTTGTGCTTCAACTTTTAGAAAAGTACAATTCTCTTATAGTTGATAGTGTTATTATTTTCTGCTGGCTTCCAAGCCATGCAGGAATACGTGGTATTGATAGAGCTGATAGTGCTGCTAAAGCAGCATTAGGTTTACATATATCTAATGCAAAATTACCTTATACTGATTTTAAAAGTTGTATTAACACATATATTCGTAACTCTTGACAAGCCACTTAGGATTTGTCAGTTAACAATAAACTCTATTCATTTAAACCGTTACTCGGAGAATGGCGTTCTTCTAGCAGACCCATTCGTCGATAGATAGATGTCCTAGCCCGGTGCAGGATAGGGAATACTCGTTATACTTATTCATATTTATTGCAAGGTGAGCAATTACCAGAATGTATAGTCTGCTTTGCACCGTTAACGGTCAAACACATCTTGTTGGAATGTATAGACTTTGATCCTATGCTTCAAAGGTACTAAAATGTTAATACTATGACAGAGTTATTTAATATATATGTTTTAGTCTTGTTTTAGATTTCCTGAAGAAAGTCAGCCTATATAAATCATTATAATATGTTCTTGTTTATTATTACTTCTTTATATACCCGTTTTCGAGCAGTTGTTGATTTACATATATAGCTTATATTCTCAAGAAATATAAAAAGATCGGACAGGGAAAGTTGTATTCAAGGAGGACAGTCAACCACAAAACACAGAAACAAACACGCAAACAGACAAACAAGAAGGCAAAAGTAATAACAAATACAAACGAAAAAACACAAAAGGGTTGACAATAGGGCTATCGCCTTGGAACGGTCAGTGGCAAAGTAGGCCACTGGGGGTTTTAACCGGTTCTAGGGTGCACCAAACCTCACATTTACCCTACTGTCATCCCATTCAAACAGGACAGTGTAAATAAAGAAATCCCCGTCAAGATCTAATCTGTAACCAACAAGGCAGCATCAATAGGCAATATAAGTAAAACACAAATATGCTCGTGTAAATATGATATAAAAAACAATAGCGGAGAAAGCCACGATGAAGGTACGCAATGACTTGGCAGAAGCCAGAGCAACAAGAGAATAAACCATTAAGGGCACGACAAGAAAGATCATAGACAAACATCAAACGCCACCGTCCCAATGGGCTTTAGGTAGGCGTCATCATAGGGTCCACAGCTCAGGTTGTGATAGTCCTTGTCGCAGAAGAGTCCTTAAATTACTTTTATATTTGGAAAGAAGATCAGAGTTACGATAATAAAAGTTTGCAAAGGTTTTACGAAGTTTATGGTAACGGTAACCCTGATTCAGTAGCTTTTTAGTTATACAACGATTACGAAAATTAAAGTCCTAAACTCGAGTACAAGCTCTTGAAAAACGAATAAGTTGAGATACATACACCCCCTAAGAATTTGCTAGGGGAACATCCCCACCCAAGTGGGGATAATTAACAATGTCGAAATTAAAATCATCTCTCTTGTCATAGATTTTGCTAATTATTTCACCATTTTCAATCGAGAGATCTAAATCAAGAAAAGACGCGTTATTACCAGATATATTGGCTTTGTTAAGCTGAAGTTCTTTAGGATAAATATTAATAACCACAGTTAGAAAGAATGGGTTGTCAATGTTCAATATGTCATCCAGATACCGAGAGGTGTCATTAAAGGCTTCAATAACATCTGCCTGGGTATCTGGTGAAAGACTCAAGATGAAATCTCTTTCATAGCAAAATAAAAACAAATCTGCGACAAGTGGTGCACAGTTCGTACCCATAGGAATACCAACAATTTCTCTATAAACGGTGGTTCCATATCTGACGAAAATATTATCTAAGAGGAAGATGAGTGCTTCACAAACTTCATAGCAAGTCCACATAGTATAATTGTCTTTAAAGAAACTGTCGTTAGTAAAAAACGCTTTAATATTATTACCCGCCAAAAATGTAATATTTTCTCCAGCGAATGTTTTTTGAATAAGAGAAATTAGCTTGTCTTTAATAAGGTGATGTGGTAACTCTTACGATATCATCCCTTATTTGTAAATAGTTTTATCTTATATGTTTACATTATTTTTAATTAATCCTTCATTTCTTCATCTTTTGTCCGTTTTTGCGCACAATATGACCTATTTTTGTGTCGACGTGCCGTAAAACACCATTTATTCATTCATTTTTAATTAATCCTTCATTTCACCATCTTTCATCAGTTTTTGCGCACAATATGACCTATTTATGTGTCGACGTGCCGTAAAACACTATTCATTCATTCATTCAACTCGGGGCTAGGGGGCTTGAACGATGGCAAGCGTATTTCACTACCGTTTAATGAACACAATCAAACCGAGACTGCAAAATTTCGTATTTATCGTGTTCGGCCGTTTCCAAAGGTCCACTCTCATACTCTGTTTTGATCCAAATGCATTTATCTAACGTTCTAAAAGGGATAATAACGTTTTCATTTAGCCAATTTTAGAACCCAGCATTTCAATTTTTAGTGAAAACCCACATAAGAAATTGCACGGGATTCACATTGAATTCATCCTGTTGAGCTTTCCTTACCCAATAGTTCTGCAAGTTATGGCATGCTAACATTGTTTTACATGTATGCATTACATGATTTGTTTTCTTCAATCAACAAACATAATGAAAACGAAATACATTTGTTGTGTACATTTTTATCAGCGAATATTTACATCGCTATTGCATTCGCTACGATGAATCTTATTTGACTCACTGCATTTAATTTTCCAATGAATACCATTACCTTCGGAATACGTCATGATATGCCCTTTAACGATTTTCATTGGATGATGGGCAGAGCTTAACTTAAAAGAATATTGCGCATGAGGGGTGTGTCTAAAAAGTTGCCGATCGTAACGGCTGTTACATTATACTCCATAAAATCCCCGTATAATAAACTATTTTTCGAAATGAATAGTAAATCTGGCGTATACAGAGAAGAAAAAGTACCGCCGCCCTGTTTAAATAACCATGGCATTTTTGGCTGTTCATTGAATAGACTCCGGAAAATCGGAAGATATTAAAATATATTCCGGACAATCGGAAATATTAAAGTATATTCCGGACAATCGGAGATTTTGATATATGCTGGTTATTGAATATATCAGACTCAATATCCGTTCAGGGGCGTAGCTTGGCTGAATATGATGTGTAGACCGAGTTCTAGAACTTGGGGGAGGGGTTGTGGGGGTGGGGGGTTCGAGGGCATGCTCCCCCGGAAAATTTGTTTTCTTTCAGCTAGACTGTCGGAGGTGCGTTTTGGCTTATATTTCGTACCGGTGAATATGTCTATAAGAGCATCAATATCCTTACTAAAGAAAAGCTGAAAACATTTAAAGTAATTTAATTTATTTATATTAACACGAAGTACTAGTATACAGTCCCCCCCCCCCCACATCCCCACATCCCCCACCCACCTAGGCCTCCGATTTTTATTGCATTTTTTGCATTTTTATTTTTTCGATTTCTCAGAAGAAAGTGTAGGCCACGGCCTACACGGCCTATAGGAATATACCCCCCTGCCTTTTCATTAAATGTTAGCCGATACGTGCTGGTAATGCCAAGACCATTCGGACAATGCTATATTACTGTATATTAATACACTTTAGATTTGGAAAGACACATCGATAATATAAACACTTCTAATTAAACACTGAGACAATGAATGAGTTGGATATTGGAATGTTGTCTTTCAACATAACGGTAATATTTCCATGTTCTATCGTGTATTGTTCAATTCTTACATCAGCCATGACGTGGTTGCAGTGTTTCATATGTAATCAATTTTTATCGATTGTTATATTCCTCTTGGCGCTGAAAATAGAAAAGAACAACACCAGCAGCAAAAGACACAACTCATTGTAAAATATATAGGGTTGGGGGGTGGGTATAATGAAATATTGTTTATGTAACTATGAAATTGCTAATTTTGTATCATGAACAATTTGCAATAAACTTACTTAATGTTTCCAAAATCCAGGTTATGAAGGGAGCTTACTCTAGGTGAAGTTTTAACACTGTATATACAGCAGTTATTTCCCCTTTTATGATAACTCGAATTACTTGTCATGTTATGCCTTCATAATTTTATTTATCATAAAAAGTGGAATTTTCTTTTACTATGCTTTTATTTTTTGGCAGAATTGGCCTTGGCTGATTTTATGTATTTAATATAGCATTATAATTTGTTGGAATTAGTTGAATTTTCAAAAACCGGACAGTCGGAATTATTAATTTTCATATAGTTCCATATTCCGGACAAATCGGACATATTCGCATTTAAAAATCCCTATTCCAGACACTCTGACATATCTTACTTATAATTGGAAAAACGGAAGTATATTAAAGTATATTCCGGACATCGGAAATATTAAAGTATATTCCGGACAATCGGAAATATTTAAAGTATATTCCGGACAATCGGAAATATTAATATAAGCTGGATTTATAAATCCCTATTCCAGACACTCGGACAAAGGTATATCTTACTTATAATTGTTGTATATTCCGGACGGTTAGCAATATTGTCAATTCGACTTATTCGGAAATATTTTAAATAGTCATTGACTATGTTTGACTCCGGAAAAACGGAAGTATATTAAAGTATATTCTGGACATCGGAAATATTGAAAAAGGACCGCCGCCCTGTTTAAACAACAATGGCATTTTGGCTGGTCATTGAATAAACTCCGGAAAATTGGAAGATATTAAAGTATATTCCGGACAATCGGAAATATTAAAATATTTTCCGGACAATCGGAAATATTGATATAGGTTGGTTATTGAATATATCAGACTCCGGAAAATCGGAAGAATATTACCAATGAGATTATAAATGCTTTACTTTAAATTATACTCCGGATATCGGAAGCATAATAATAAATGAATGTTTATTTATCTTGTAATCAATACCCTTTTTATCAAATGTTAGCCGATACGTGCTGGTAATGTCAAGACACGCAAATACGAGGTAGCACGTGTGCGCGTGTCCCGCCAAATATACACGCCATAGGCGGATTAGAACATGTCGAAAAATTGAGATGCCAGCCATGGACCAACTTCTGCTCTCTCTGGGAAAAAGGATGCATTTGACTGCAAAAATCTGTACAGTCCACCTTGCAGGATGTTTAACATTATGTCATTACCTAGATCTGACAGATGTTCGTTATTCTTAAACATTTCCATACATACTGAAATTTCAGGATAAGCAATATATGCGCATCCATTTTTAATGAGATATTTGCCTATGCAACTATTAATACGTAGCCTGACTTTATCTCACTGTTTATGACATATTTCGTCACGGTATCTCAACCTTGGGAGGATCGCAGACCAAACGATTAACGTAGTTGGAAAGCGTACCAGCAGGTCATACATAACTGATTTTAAGTAGCCAATAATGTACGAAAGCGGGGCTTGGTCGATATCATTACCCCCACAGTGTAAAAATATGATATGTGGTGGAGCATTATAGGAAAGGAGATGATTCACACGCTCTAAAATATTCTTGATGCGCATTCCTGGTTGGAAGTCCCATAGTATACTGCCTTTTATATGACGTAGTTTTAGATGTACCCCGTCTGGTCTGTGATGGGCTCGGTTGAAAGCATCTCTTATGATTAAAGACCCGACTACCCATACTTCAAAGTGGCCTAAAATCAAAAACTTAAACAACTGTCAGTTGTTTTGTTTATAAGACCAAACCTACTAGACATATTTAATCGGATGTAACTTTTATATGCGTTTGATTTCCATCGATCTAATTCCTTAATTTCATCTTCGGTTTTTCCTTCATTAAACATTGCTGTTGCACCCCCAATTCTGAAAGAGTGGGATTTATAATATGTTCTCTGAATGCCTAAGAATTGTAATGCTTTTTTAAGCACACTGTTAAATTGGTAGCTTGTTACTGGTGATCCATCAAAATGGCATAGAAATTGACCTACTATTTTTGGTCTGCATGCTAAATATCTACACAAAGCCTCTTTAAAGCTGTACAGTCCCTATTTTAACTGGTAATAACTCATGAATATGAATGAGTCACGTGTGAAGTAGTTTCAAATCGACGAACACCCCAAAAGTCGGTATATAAGGAGAAATCGATACGTAAAATTTCACATTTTTATTTAGCCTCCGTACAGGTAACATCGATAAATATACGGCTCCGGAATATATGTGATAAAAAAATAGTTGTCAGGAACGGGATTTGAACCACAGCCTTGCACTTGTAAGATTTGAAAGATGTACGCTGAACCTCTAGACCACTGCTATTTATTGGTATTTTGTAGCATTTTTAACACTAAATAGGCATTACGTAATAACAAGAGCGCGCACACAAACTCATCAAGCGCTAAATAACAAATCGAGATATGGTTGATTTGAGGCGAAGTATTAGTTTCATATTGATAAGATAGAGTATTACACCAGGCAATGTTACATTACACGTGCGACAATATGGACTGCATATTTATTGACCCATTATTAATTGCGTTCAAATATGTTAAGTTATTTTGCCTCATAATATATGGTAGTTAGTATATTAGTTTCTCAAGTAGCGTTGTAGTTGAGTGGTTAGAGCACAGGACTTGAAATCAGTAGGTCGTGTGTTCGAGCCCCGAAAGAAGCTTACTTTTTTTTTGTAAAAATTACTGTTACCTGTGTATAGGTACGATGTGCACTGGTCGATGTATATACAGTAAATGATTTCCTTCGCTATATTTGCTCGCTTAAATACCCGATTTCGACATGAGCTGGTGAACATGAAGTTACAAATAAAGACACGCCTACAAAGAAGAAATCGATTGATATAGGGACTCTGTAGCTTTAAGGAAAGTGTTGTGTTCGGAGAACTGTACTGTGAGTTTTGCACCCCTACCGAACTGATTATCTTTCGAATTTCTAATGAAAATATTAATGCAGTTAACTCTAAACACTACATCTGTGAAACAACATAATCTTTATTTGACTTAGACACTTCACCTACTCTTAAAAGAGCACAAAATGCCAGAGCATATGCACTACTAAACAAATTCGCTTAATATTTTGAGATACAGGTATGTATTAAAATAGGCAGGTTCCTTTTCAATAGGGTGATGGTGATGGGCATTCTATTGTCTTTACGTTTTTGTGATCTGTTTATGCCATTTAACATGCGTTTGACTAAAAATGTTTGTTTTTCATCTTTTAGACTATTAATCTTATTGAAATAACTGATGGCTGCAACATCTCACCGTCGAGTATGCATAATTATTTTGTGACATGAAAGCAATGTATTCAACAATTTGCCACATAGGAGGGGGCCAGAAATTTCCATATTGCATGTTTAACCTAAGTTTCTCAAAGGACGCCTTTCCAGCCTGATATGTTTTGTGAGTATTAACTGCCATTGATGCTTCAATGAGTCTGTCTATTTCATGTTGAAAAGGCGTAGAAACGATTCTAGAATGGCTGCAGGGGTTCTGGAAGCCTGGGCAGGGAGAAGATGCCACAGCTTGTCCCACTGAAATTGACTAATAGCGTCACAAATATTGTTTTCCTTACAAGAAATATGTATGGCTCTCACTTGAACATTATATGCCAGGAGCGTTAAATTCAACTGATGAATTAAAGACATAACCCTTTTATTGCGTGATGTTTTTTGTTGATTATTTCGACTATTGACAAGTTATCCGACCTAATTGTCACCTTTTTACCCTTACTGTTTGCCCCCAACGTAAAGAATGCCAATACAATGGCAATAATTCTAGATATGTAATATCTTTGACAACTTCTTCGCTCCAATAGTCGGGCCACTTGAAACACACCCAATTTCCTTGAAAAAATGCCCCACAGCCCAAATTCCGAGAACCGGCAGCATCCGTAAATAGCTCTCTATCCTCGTTTGAGACACACTTCAGATCACTAAAAATGCACACCTCATTAAAATGTTCTAGGAAATGTAACCAAACCGTAATGTCTTCCTGCATGCCCTCTGTAAGGGGTATGAAACGGTGTGGTCTTTTTGTATGTGACATAGCCTCGTAAAAACGACAATTGAAGGCTCTACCTGAGGGAATGGCTTAAGAAAAAAAGAATGAATAACCCCACAATGGACAGCAAAGATCTCAATCTGAGTTTTTTTACATTGAGCGCATCTTGTAATAATTTGATTGCTTTTTCACTCTTTTCTTTTTGGATTCTAAAAATTCCGTCAACTGAGTCAATTTCTAGACCCAGGTATTGCATTTTTGTGGTGGGACCTTCAGTTTTTTCTTCGTTTATTGGAATACCAATATCGTAACAGACAAAATCAAATGTGTTCATCAATATCTGACATTCATTATTGTCATGTTTTCCTGCAAAAAAAAAGATAAATCGAGGTAGTCCTCCAAATTGTCTGAATTTGCTTTCTTAGAGACTGCCCACTGTATAAATGTAGCAAAAGTTTCGAATATTGAGCAGGATATAGATGATTCTTGTGACAACATTTTTTGAATCCAATATTGATTATTGAAACATATGCCAAGTAAATCAAAATCTCCTGGATATATGGGGCAGAAATTAAATGCAGATTTTATGTCTTTCTTGGCCATTAATGCCTACTTGCCTAATCTTTGTAAAATCTCTACGGCATTGTCGAATTTGGAATCATGTACCGAACAAGGGGCAGAATCTATGAAAATCATTTATGACAAGCCCTGCTGGACGGGAAAAATGAAAGATGAGCGCCAACCTCCTGTGTTTTCAGGAATTAGACCCATTGAGTTTAAATATTGTTGGATGCATTTCAACAGACTTCAGATTCTTTGAGAAAACTGGAATATGTGGACCCGAATATTGTAGATGAAAACCAGTTTTAAAGCCTTCATATGAAAATGATGCATCATCTCTATTCTCATATTTATCTAACCATAATTTTAACAGTTCTGTTTTAACTGGTGTGCGGCCTAGGGCCCATAAATCTTTGCGGAGCCAAGAATATCTGCCTATATTGAAACGTGCCATGCTGGAACCTGGGTCTGAAAGACAATTGTTGACCAGGCTGTGTTAGAGCTTGACTGTTGCAAACCGTAGATGAATGAGGTTAGTTGCATTTTAAACATTTATGCTGGTAAGTGCAGTTGACCTTAGTGCAGAAAACCTTTAGATTGAATTCGAAACATGACTTAGCGGAGTTGTTTTGGAAAGGTTTTTCAACAGTTTGGGTTGATGGGGACATGCTCAACAACCAAAGTTCACCATCAATTACAGCCCAGCTGGAGGATGGGTTGGTCGCTTTTTTAACCGAAATTGTTCATCATATGAACTCCACACAATGGCATAGCGTTTTTCTGCTAGTCTGATGGTGTGCATGTAATGCATCAGGTTTCTCGCCTCTGATGCATGAATTTGAATATAAATTGAGGAGAAAATCAAAAAAGCATCAGTCCATTTTTCTATCGTCATGGTTTTGTGTTCAGTAGTTTTGTTAACACCACAAGTTCACCATTTATTAACTAAATGGTCTGTTTGGGATCAAAGTTTGCTTTGGTCAATAATGAGCTTAATTCAATGAACTCTCCATTCCATATTTTTCGTTTAATTTGTTGGGGTACTTGTAATGCAATGTCCCCACATACAGACTGAAATGTGTTAATTGAATTCATTTGATTACCTTCGTTTCTCTGGAAACGCCTCTCTTGATCTTGTATCTGTGGTTCGTAACCAGTTGGCCCTTGTCGATGTGGCTGTGGTAACGGTTGTTGTGGTTGGGGGAACGGTTGTTGTTGCTGGGGGAACGGTTGTTGTTGCTGGGGGAACGGTTGCTGGTGTTGGGATAACGGTTGCTGTTGTTGGGGAAACGGTTGCTGTTGCTGGGGGAACAGCTGTTGTTGCTGGGAGAACTGCAGGTGTTGTATAAACTGTCCATGATCGTGTAACTGTTCATCAGTTTGATGCAAGGCGTCAATATAGTGCCCTGGCCCTATCTGATACTGATATGGTTAAATCAGGGGAGGGGCCAACTGCATGGGCGGGGCTCCTGGGAAGTGTTGTTGTGGTGGTTGGATATTTTGTTCTTGAGCAGGTGCAGGTTGTTGAGCAGGTGCAGGTTGTTGACCTGGTACTGATGCCTGTTCTACCGGTACATTGTGTTGTTCGCCGCCAGGAGGTGGTTGGATGCGAGGCTGGCCTCTTTGACCCCTCCGTTGCTCAGGGGAGACTCCTTAGTTTCGAATGAATGTCCATGGTAGTTTCGAATGAATGTCCATGGGGAATTTCTTATAAAATAGAAATCTATGAGATTAAAAGCCATGCATGTTTGTTATTTTTGAAAAATAGAATTCAAGTTATTTAGCGTAATTAGTGTACATGTCTGAAACTAGTCTGAATTTCAAAGAAAACTGTAGATTCCGACCTTAAGGCAAATATGCATAGTACCGATTATATACAATTCAGGTTTAGAACACAGGTTGTAGTGCGTTTTGATATTTCCATCAAAATATTGCGACATTTTCCATTTTGAGATATCGACACATATTGCCAAGCGAAGTAACGCTTGCTGGTAAAAATAGATCATCTGCGTTTTGTTATTTTCCAATGACCGAATGTGAATTTGCACACATTTTTCAATTTATTTTTGTAGAAACTATAATTGGAGCCTGTAAATTGTATATAACTGTTCATTTAAGTAGGAGAATAGGTTTCCATATAAGATACCTTGAACTATCAGACCCAACAATAAATTGCACTCTGCTATGACCAACTCTGATCAGACATGCAAAATCAGACTTACTGGAATAACAGTATTAGACATGCATCAGACTTACAATATTTAGACTCTTGAATATCAGCCCTACAATATCTGATGCATATCAGACTCATATCAGCCAAACAATTCAGACCAATATCAGACCTACAATATCAGACACAAAAACTATTATTGTGTACATATAGGTCTGCATCTCACTGGTATGTTCTAGGTCAGACTCTGATACTTTAAGTCTTATAACTATGAGTGATAGAGTAAGTTTGATGTAATTATAGGTCTGACATGTGTCTGAATGTGTAGGTCTGTCTGACATGCATCAAATAGTGAAAGTCTGAATGGAGTTTGATATTTTGGATAGATCTGGAATGAGTCTGTCTGACATTCAATGTGCATATATTGCCTATACAATATCAGACTGATATCAGACCTACAATATGAGACCCATGTCAGACCCACACTATCAGACCCATGTCAGACCTACACTACTAGACACACTCATATCAGACCCTTGTCAGACAATCATATCAGACCTTTTATATCAGACTCATGTCAGACCTTAAAAATTGGGTGTGCCTCCAGCATACAAAATATCGTTGGTCTGATCTGAGTCGTAACTATTTAAAGTTGTGATATGATAGTGTAAGTAAGTTCTTAGTTAAGGTATGGTATAATAAGTCTGGTAGTGTAGGTTTGAGCCATGTCTGGTATGCTACCTACTTTTCAGTTCATACTGCACTAAAACTATATGGATGTTTTTGTGCATACCATTTCATTGTTTACTTTATTTTTAATTTGCAGTCTGCATAACCATAGCTGCAGTGACCGTTATGTCTATTATTTTCTCTACAATTTTAACTGAAATGGAAATATTCAATTTCGAGTTTAAATTAAAAAACTTCGTAATCACCGATTCATGTCATATTTGGGGTGGCAGCAAAAACAAAGATGGCTATGGTGTTATCCGCGTTACTTTTCGTGGTCACCGAAAATGGGTAACTGTTCATAGGCTGATGTTCTACATATCATCAGAATGTGAACAGTTACCCAGCCATCTGCATGTGTCACATAGGTGTCACCAAAAACTTTGCATTAATTTTAAGCATTTAAGTTTGGAAACTTGTTTAGTAAATAATCAGCGGTCAGTTTGTAGAAATGAAGGCATTTGTAATGGTCACCGTGGCTATAGGCCGTGCCTTCTATGAGAATGGGTAATTATTATGTTGATATGTTAAAACAAAGGCATGTTTAAATTTTACATATTTGGATTTATTCCATAGTTATGTTCATGATTGTTAGATGTTACAGTTTCATAAAAATTAGTGTTTAAAAGTTTCCTGTTACTTCGTCGTTTGCAGGATATATAACGGTTGTGCTTGTATTGGACTGTTTCCGACAGCTGTGTGCGATACTTACTCAACCGATCGCGTTGAGCCATGTGCATTGTGAAAGGGTCTGCCATCGCATATTTCAATCCAGCCTTTTTAGCTAACAATTTGGCAGACTTGCCTGTTCCATGTTTTTTGGTGCATACGTAAACACTCGACTGTTTAAATGTTCACACTTGTTTGTTGTGTAGAGTTTGGAAATGCGACCCAACATTTATCCTGAAAATACTGTATCAAGTACCCGTTTGATGTTTTTATGGTCTTCCTTTGAAATATTTATGTGTTTGCCATATGGCAAAAAGTTGGTGGAATAGCTGGCAAGATGGGCATAACACACTGTTGAACATGTTCTGCACTGGGCATGACTGTTGCTAAAGCAGGGCAGTATATTGTTTATTGATGCCCTGCCCTTTTCGACAAACTGCTTCTCGGATACACTATTTTTTTTTATATGCTTCAGTTCAAGCCTTACGCGCGCCCGAACGCATGATGCAAGTTTTTGGGAAAATATGACTTTGTCGACTTTGTCATGTCTGGTATAGATTGCCTCAATTTTTGACAAAAAATCTGCACTATGTCACATGCTATACTGGCGTTGCTAGGCAAGGGTGAAGTTGTTGCTATGCATCATGACGTTGTTGCTATGTAGGCTAAGGGAGACTACTCTAGATAAGTTCTGAAGCAGGTTCTTTATATTTTGAGCTCAGGAATAAATGATTTTTCTGTACCCTGAATACTATGTAGGTAAAGTACTCAAAAGTACATTTACAACACATATACCAACTTAATTTTGATTCTAAGAAGAGGAAAAAAGAACAAAAAATACTGATAAATATGTAACTTTCCAGGAATTATAGTGCCAAGTTTAAGAAGCTCTGAAATGCCTAAATTCCATCGGAATGGCACAGCTGACGTATCAAAATGCTCGAAATAACTGGAATAAGTGATTTAAAAGTAAGAAATAAAAATTTGAACAATTATTTTTGCCCTTAAGGGGAGACTCCTTAGTTTCGAATGAATGTCCATGGGGAATTTCTTATAAAATAGAAATCTATGAGATTAAAAGCCATGTACAGGCTAGACAATAAAAAAGAAATCCACAAATGCGGTGTTTTTGACTTAGTATGACATAATAGTTAATTTTGATATAAATAAACTTTTTGTACTATGACCCATATGTAGCCTGTAAACAGAAAATCGTAACTGGTGGCTATGTTGTAAATGATAGCTTTTTTTATCACTTCCTGCAATTCTTGAGTCGACATCAGATTACGGGAAAAAAAGCCGGTTAAGGTATGTAGAAATAGCATTTTTATGACAATTTGGAGTGTTTGTCATTCAATTATGGATGTGCTATATCTCAAATAAGGGACAGGTATATGCTGTCGTTTGTCTATAAATGTCATGTTTTCACTTTTTTCAGTGCTGAGTGGGTGGGGTAAATGAAGTTGTATTTGTAGGTAGAGGAACCGATTTTGATGCTTTCTAGCATGTATTTGCTATATTTTGAGAGGAAATTTTATAATCTTTCAGGAACAATGCATGGTTGTTATTTTTGAAAAATAGAATTCAAGTTATTTAGCGTAATTAGTGTACATGTCTGAAACTAGTCTGAATTTCAAAGAAAACTGTAGATTCCGACCTCAGCCTGTTGCCTTAACGGCATATTTTGCTCGCCGCGTCTTGGACGTAGTATTGGCATTGTTTTTGAGAAACATGAAAATTAAAACAAATTGTCATACATTTTGTCTATATTTGAACATTATTTTAACCTTCAATCGCCCGCAAATCTACTTTGTTAGTGTTAATAATCTGAGTTATACTATACTACTGCTATAGTGGAATGCAAGAACTTTGTCGTCTTAAAACAAAAATTATCTGGTTATTAAGCAAGGAAGGCAAGACAGTATATCATAGGCATTTCCACAGGGCAGTATACTCTCTGTCACACTTTTTAATATAAAGATTAACAGTATAGTAAAATGCATCAATCCAGGTGTGGATTGTTCGCTATACGTTGACGACTTTGTTATATGTTATCGTGCAAAAAACATGAATTCTATCGAGAGACAATTACAACAATGTCTAAATAAACTTCAGACATGGTCTGATGAAAATGGTTTTAAATTCTCTAAGTCTAAAACTAATTGTATGCACTTTTGTCAACTTCGTAAACATCATGAAGACCCTCATCTAACACTGGATGGGTCTCCAATACCAGTAGTGGATGAGAAAAAATTCCTTGGTCTTATTTTCGACCGTAAATTAACGTTTATACCACACCTTAAATACTTGAAGGCCAAATGCCTTAGAGCTCTTAACTTACTTAAAGTTGTTGCAAACACTAATTGGGGAGCAGATCGAAAAGTCCTGTTGCGACTTTACAGATCTCTTATCAGATCCAAGCTGGACTACGGCTCGATAGTATATGGATCGACTCGCAAGTCGTACTTGCAGATGCTCGACCCTATACATAATCAAGGATTACGACTCGCCTTAGGTGCATTTCGTACATCACCAGCCGAAAGTCTATATGTTGAAGCTAATGAACCATCACTGTCTCATAGACGGGACAAATTATCTCTTCAATACGCCATTAAATTAAAGTCAAACCCTTCAAACCCAACTTTCGATAATGTTTTTAATCCTAGTTGTGAACCTCTTTTTGATCGAAAACCGAAGGCCATTCGACCATTTGGTCTTCGTATTAAACCAGAATTAAGAGACACTGAAATCGACCTAAATTTGATTGCCAAGTACAAAGTACCACAAATTCCACCGTGGACTTTGGAAACACCAACAATTATTTTTGATCTTTGTAATAATAGCAAATCCAGCACAGACCATACTGTCTTTCAAAGCAAATTTAATGAAATTAAATCGAAATACAGTAACTTTCAACATATCTACACAGATGGCTCTAAAGATGGAGATAAGGTAGCTGCAGCAGCTGTTGTTCACAAACACAGCATAAAGAGCCGCCTGCCTGACAAGGCCTCTATCTTTTCAGCTGAACTTAAGGCAATTGAACTTGCCTTAAATTATATTCAGGAATCTGATGATGACCATTTTGTAATCTTTTCTGATTCCCTTTCATCTCTTCAAGCACTGGGTAATATGAAACATGATAACCCAGTTGTGCTTCAACTTTTAGAAAAGTACAATACTCTTATAATTGATAATGTTATTATTTTCTGCTGGCTTCCAAGCCATGTAGGAATACGTGGTAATGATAGAGCTGATAGTGCTGCTAAGGCAGCATTAGATTTACACATCACTAATACCAAATTACCTTATACTGATTTTAAAAGTTGTATTAACACATATATTCGTAACTCTTGGCAAGCCGCTTGGGATTTGTCAGTTAACAATAAACTCCATCCAATTAAACCGTTACTCGGAGAATGGCGTTCTTCTAGTAGACCCATTCGTCGAGAGGAAGTTGTCCTAGCCCGGTGCAGGATAGGGCATACACGTTATACTCATTCATATTTATTACAAGGTGAGCAATTACCAGAATGTATACCCTGCTTTGCACCGTTAACGGTCAAACACATATTATTGGAATGTGTAGACTTTGATCCTATGCGTCAAAGGTACTACAATGTTAATACTATGAAAGAGTTATTTGATACTGTAGATTTTAGTCTTGTTTTAGATTTCCTGAAAGAGATCAGACTATATAAATCATTGTAATGTGTTCTTATATATATTTACTTGTTTATATACCCGTTGACGGGCATTCGTTGATTTACATACATAGTTTATATTACACCTGATCATCCCTTATTTTTTAATAGTTTTATCTTTATATATTTACATTAATTTTTAATTAATACTTCATTTTCATAAATTTTTGCGCACAATATGACCTATTTATGTGTCGACGTGCCGTAAAACACCATTCATTCATTCATTCGAAGAACAAGAGAGCTTATGTAATCACCCCGGGGTCGGCGTCGGCGTCGGCGTCCCACATCAAGGTTTGCGTGTAAGCTGTGTTTACAAGTCTATATCTCTTACATTTCTTATCCTACCACAACCAAATTTGTTCATGGGCTTCCTTGTAGCATTATTTTAAGGGCTGCATAAGCAATTTTGGTTCCTGGAACCCATGGGCTCCCATGGAACCCAAATTATGATAGCCCATAAAATGTGCCCCATTTCACATCAAATTTTGCGTGTAAGCTGTGTTTACAAGACTATATCTCTTACAATTCTTACCCTAGCACAACCAAATTTGGCCATTAGCTTCCTTATAGCGTAAGGGCTGCTTAAGTAATTTTGGTTCCTGTAACCCCTGGGCTCCCATGGAACCCAAAATCTGATAGCCCTTAAAATATGTCTGTTTCACATCAAATTTTGCGTGTAAGCTGTGTTTACAGGTCTATATCTCTTACATTTTTTGTCCTAGCGAACTAAATTTTGGAATTGGTTTTCTTATAGTATGTTGTAAAGTGTTGGATAAGTAATTTTGTCTTCTGCAAATTCTGGGCTCCATGGAACCCAAATTGTGATGGCCCATACAATGTGCAATAAAGGCAGATCTAGGTTTGCATGTAAGCATGTATATATCTATAATTTTGGTTTGGGATTTGTTATAGCATTATTCATCTTATAACTTCATGGGCTCCCTCCTCCCCCCCCCCCCACTCTACCCCCGCCCCCACTCCCCTCCACACTTTTATTTTTATTTTTATTATTTATTTTTTTACATATTTCTGTGTTGTTTTAGTCAATTCTTACACATATATGTTGCAACCCAAAACCGCCCCCCTCCCCCTCCCGCCTCTCACCCCATCGACCCACCCACCACGCCCCACACTTGATTTTTTTTTTTTACATATTTCTTTGTTGTTTTAGTCAATTCTTACACACATATGTTGCCCCCACACCCCAAACCCCCGACGAACTGCCGCCTCTCACCCCATCACCCCCACCCCCAAGCCGCCCCAGACTTGAAACTTTTTTTTTTTTTTTTTTTACATATTTCTTTGTTGTTTTAGTCAATTTGTACACATATATGTTGCCCCATCCACCCTAACCCCCTCAACTCACTCCTGCCTCTCACCCTCACCCCCGCTCCACCCCCCCTCCCCCCTGAAACTATTATATTATTTTTTTTACATATTTCTTTGTTGCTTTTGTCAATTCTTACACATATATGTTGCAACCCCCTCCCCCCTCTCACCCCATCACCCCCACCCCCACCCCGCCCAACGCCCAACACTTGGAACTTTTTTTTTTTTACATATTTCTTTATTGTTTTAGTCAATTCTTACACACATATGTTGCCCCTTCCCCCCCCCCCCCCACACACAACCTCCCCCACCCCGACCCACTCCCGCCTCTCACCCCGCTCCCCCCCCACCCAACCCCCACTTGAAAATCTAATTTTGTTGTTGTTTTTAGCTCTACTGGCCGCAGGCCAGCAGAGCTTATGGGATGGCGAGTTGTCCGTCGTCCGTCCGTCCGTCCGTCGTCCGTCCGTCCGTCCGTCTTTTAACTTTTGCCTTGTGAACACTCTAGGGCCTTCATTATTAATCGAATCTTTACGAAACTTTGCCAGTGTCTTTATATCAATGAAAGCTCGGACAAGTTCAAAAACCAGCCGGATCGGATAAATTTCACCGGAGTTATGGCCCTTGTTTGCTGAAATATTCCATATTAAGCCTTGTGAACACTCTAGCACCTTCATTTATTATTTGATCTTTACCAAAATTGCACAGATTGTTAATATCAATGAAAGCTCGGACAAGTTCGAATACCAGCCAAATCGGATTAGTAACACCGGAGTTATGGCCCTTGTTTTTTTCTGAAAATTGTCATTTTCTGCCTTGTGAACACTCTAACACCTTCATTGATTACTTGATCGTCACCAAACTTGCACAGATTGTTAATACCAATGATAGCTTGGACAAGTTCGAAAATCAGCTAAATTGGTTCAGTAACACCAGAGTTATGGCCCTTGTTTTTTTCTGGAAAATGCCATTTTCTGCCTTGTGAACACTCTAGCACATTCATTTATTATTTTATCTTTACCAAACTTGCACAGATTGTTAATATCAATGAAAGCTCAAACAAGTTCGAAAACCAGCTAAATCGGATGAGTAACACCGGAGTTATGGCCCTTGTTTTTTCTGAAAAATGTTATTTTCTGCCTTGTGAACACTCTAGGGCCTTGAATATTAATCGAACCTTTACTTAACTTTGCCAGTGTCTTTATATCAATGAAAGCTCGGACAAGTTCGAAAACCGGCAAGATCGAAATAATTTCACCGGTGTTATGGCCCTTGTTTTGGTGAAAAATGCCATATTAAGCCTTGTGAACACTCTAGCACCTTCATTTATTATTTGATTTTTACCAAACTTGCACAGATTGTTAATATTAATGACAGTTCAGACAATTGCGAAAACCAGCTAGATCGGATCATTAACAGCGGAGTTATTGCCCTTGATTTAGTTAAAATTGCTATATTTTGCCTCATTAAGATGATAGGCCCTTTATCTTTCATCCAATCTTTACAAAACTTTACCAGATTGTTGATATAAATGAGAGCTAGGACAAGTTCGAAAACTAGCTGGATCTGACCATTAACAGTGGAGTTATGGCCCTTGATTTAGTTAAAAATGCTATATTTTGCCTCGCTAAGACGATAGGGCCTTTATCTTTCAATCAATCTTTACCAAACTTTACCAGATTGTTTATATAAATAAAAGCTCGGACATTTCGAAGATCAGCCTGATCGGACCAGTAACAGCGGAGTTATGGCCCTTGATTTAGTTAAAAATGCTATATTTTGCCTCGTTAATTCGATAGGGCTTTCATCTGATCTTAACAAAACTTTTAACTGATTGTTTATACCAATGACAGCTCTAACAATTTCGAAAACCAGCCAGATCGGACCAGTAACAGATGAGTTATGGGCCTTGATTTAGATAAAAATGTTATATTTTGCCTCGTTAATGCGATACGGCCTTCATCTTTCATCTGAACTTTTCAAAACTTTACCTGATTGTTTATATCAATGACAGCTCAGACAATTTCGAAAACCAGCCAGATTGGACCAGTAACAGATGAGTTATGGCCCCTGATTTAGTTAAAAATGCTATACTTTGCCTCATTAAGACGATAGGGCCTTCATTTTTCATGCGATCTTTATGAAACTTTATTACTAGACTGTTAATATCAATGACAGCCCGGTCAAGTTCGAAAACCAGCCAGATCGGACCAGTAACAGTGGAGTTATGGCCCTTGATTTAGTTAAAATCCTATATTTTGCCTCGTTAAGACGATAAGGCATCTTTCATCCGATCTTTAAGAAACTTTAACAGATTGTTAATATCAATGAAAGCTTGGACAAGTTCGAAAAACATTCTGATTGGACCATTTACATTGGAGTCATGGCCCTTGAATTTCTGAAATATGCTATATCTTGGCCTCATTAAAATGAAAGGGCCTTCATTTGGCTGGATTTCTTTGAAACTTTGCAGGGATGATCAGTACCAAGCCTAGTTATACATAGTCACCGTGTTCCACTTGAATGATTTTGGCAGAGTTATAGCCCTTTGAATGTTTTAATACACAAACTTCGTTCTGACTAGTTCTCTTGAACCCCTGGCCGGATTAAACAAAACGTTTTAGGGATGATCAATTCTATGTCTAGTTGTGCAAATCATAGCCGTGTTCCGGTTGAATGATTTTTGGCGGAGTTATAGCCTTTTAAAGGTTTTAATACACAAACTTTGTTCTGATATACTTCTCCTGAACCGCTTGCCAGATTTCAATGAAACTTTGCAGGGATGATCAGCCTAGTTGTGCATGTCATCGTCATGTTTCGGTTTACAGATATTTTGCAGAGTTATGGCCCTTTAAATGATTTTGATACCACAATTTTTATCTGGGCTAGTTCTCCTGAACCCCTGGCTGGATACAGACGAAACTTGACAAGGATGATCAGTATCAAGCCTGGTTATGCATAACATCTCCATATTTCGGTTGAATGATTTTTGGCAGAGTTGTGACCCTTTAAATGTTTTAATACACAAACTTTGTCCAGATTAGTCTCTTCTGAACTCTTTGCCAGATTTCAGTGAATCTTGGCGAGGATGATCAGTACTAAGCCTAGTTGCACCTGTCGTAGCCATGTTCTGGTTGAATGATGTTTGAAAGACTTATGGCGCCTTATACATAAACTTTATCCTGAGCCAGTAGAGCGTCCACAGGCCCTCTTGGGCCTCTTGTTTTTACATATTTCTGTGTTGTTTTAGTCATTTCCTCCCCACCGCCCCAACCCACTCCCGCCTCTCCCCCCGTTCTCCCCCACATCCCACCCCAACTTGAAACTTTTTTTTACCTATTTCTGTGTTGCTTTTGTCAATTCTTACACATATATGTCAGACCCATATCAGACCCACAATATCAGACACAAAAACTATTATTGTGTACATATAGATCTGCATCTCACTGGTATGTTCTAGGTCAGACTTTAAGTCTTATAACTATGAGTGATAGCGTAAGTTTGATGTAATTGTAGGTCTGACATGAGTCTGAAAGTGTAGGTCTGTCTGACATGCATCAAATAGTGAAAGTTTGATATTTTGGATAGATCTGCAATGAGTCTGTCTGACATTCAATGTGCATATATTGCCCATACAATATCAGACCTACAATATGAGACCCTTGTCAGACCCACACTTTCAGACCCATGTCAGACCTACACTACTAGATACACTCATAGCAGACCCATGTCAGACGCTCATATCAGATCTTTTATATCAGACTCATGTCAGACCTTAAATATTGGGTTTGCCTCCAGCATACAAAATATCGTTGGTTTGATCTGAGTCGTAACTATTTAAAGTTGTGATATGATAGTGTAAGTAAGTTCTTAGTTAGGGTGATGTTCTACATATCATCAGAATGTGAACAGTTACCCAGCCATCTGCATGTGTCACATATGTGTCACCAAAAACTTTGCATTAATTTTAAGCATTTAAGTTTGAAAACTTGTTTAGTAAATAATCAGCGGTCAGTTTGTAGAAATGAAGGCATTTGTAATGGTTACCGTGGCTATAGGCCGTGCCTTCTATGAGAATGGGTAATTATTATGTTGATATGTTAAAACAAAGGCATGTTTAAATTTTAAATATTTGGATTTATTCCATAGTTATGTTCATGATTGTTAGATGTTACAGTTTCATAAAAATTAGTGTTTAAAAGTTTCCTGTTACTTCGTCGTTTGCGGGATATATAACGGTTGTGCTTGTATTTGACTGTTTCCGACAGCTGTGTGCGATACTTACTCAACCGATCGCGTTGAGCCATGTGTATTGTGAAAGGGTCTACCGTCACATATTTCAATCCAGCCTTTTTAGCTAACAATTGAGCAGACTTGCCTGTTCCATGTGTTGAGGAGTGAACTGCAGAATGGCACAGACCTAAAAAATTACGGCTCCACAGAATGTTTTTTGATGCATACGTAATCACTCGACTGTTTAAATGTTCACACCTGTTTGTTGTGTAGAGTTTGGAAATGCGACCCAACATTTCTCCTGAAAATACTGTATCAAGTACCCGTTTGATGTTTTTATGGTCTTCCTTTGAAATATTTATGTGTTTGCCATATGGCAAAAAGTTGGTGGAATAGCTGGCAAGATGGGCATGACACACTGTTGAATATATTCTGCACTGGGCATGAATGTTGCTAAAGCAGGACAGTATATTGTTTATTGCTGCCCTGCCCTTTTCGACAAACTGCTTCTCGGATACACTCTTTTTTTTCATATGCGTCAGTTCAAGCCTTACGCGCGCCCGAACGCATGATGCAAGCTTTTGGGAAAATATGACCTTGTCAGTGCCTGGCGGTACACTTTTAATTTTAATGGCCTTTATTTGTTTTGCAAAGTACGCATTCTGTGCACAAAGTATACATAATATGATATTGGGTGAGTAATTGTCCCTTGTAATTCTCGCACAGTCTTTCCCACCTGTGCACTTGCATCGCTGGTTATCGAGTTTACTTTTAAAAGATTTCCATTTTCAATTTCCGTGATCAACGTTTTTGTCGAAATTGACTCACTGCGCTGTATGGAGTCATTTGAGTTGTAGTTTTTATAACAGTTTTTATGAGTACAGTGATATTTTGTACATGTTTTGCACAAAACATTTAATCCAAGGACCAATTTGTTGCGTGTGCTAATTTCCACCACTGGTGTGAATGACTGAGAATCAGCCTCATAGCCCTCTTTCGGTCTACTGTTGTAGGCTGTATCCACTGGGTTCGTGAGTGCTATAACGGAACGGACAAATTGTTGACTTTCATACATTGACTGCACATTTAAGGTTGTCATGCAGTCGTTTAGTTCATTCATCTTTTTGAACAACATGGAGTTGCTAGGGGGGTTGATGTTTAAACTTGCTAAAATGAATGACAAGTCACTAGGGCCAACTGTTGCTTTCATTGCTGCAAGCAGGAGGCTGTCATTTAGAGAACCGCTTGGTGGGCCTCTCTTGTTTCTACGAACCTCTTTAAATAGCTTATGGGGCGGTGATGAGAAGCCACAATATTCGCAGTTAGACTTTACTGTAAGGCACAGGTCCTGACGCTTCGATATCGCAACTGTTGGCATGGGTGTATGACATTTAGTGTCTTTACAATGACTTGACAATGAGCGCAATAGCTGGTTTAAAGATTTCATGCTGATGATGATATTTTCATCCGCTTCCAGGGCCTCCAGTTCCTGTGATTCGTCGCAGCGTACAGGCCGCAACTTTACTACAGGATTGTGTTGACTGTATTGAAGATTTGCTTCCAGGGGGTCCCAAAGGGGGGGGGGGGTGTTCACGTGATCACGTAAAATAAAAACAAGGATCACGTCTTCACGTGAAAATAGCAGAACTTTCACATTTCACGTTAAATGTGGATGAGCAGACGTAAAGCGCTATAGGCTCGAGCTTCTCTAGTACAATGTGTGGGTTGCAACAACAACAAAAAAACAAACATAAAAAACCCACACACAATCACACACAAACTTGAGCCGTCAGATGTATTCTGAGGCTTTGAAATTGACAACAGCATTTTGGCATCTCATGTGGTATAGAAGTTATGACAAAAAGAGAAAATTTCACATACCTAGGTCATTTCTTGCAAATGTTCAGCTTGGATCATATAGGTCACTGATAGGTTATTATTATATGATTACACAATCAATTCATCTCGATGACTCAGTCACTCACAGCTTTGCTCAGTACAAGACTGTCTGTTTGTTTCAATATAGTTACAGGACATTAACAGAATTACATATCCATCATTACTCTTGGCTTTACCGTCCTTCCAGATCTTGTTTGCGTTCTTGTGACAGCAAGATTTAAGAACTGAGTGTATACAATTTCATCTGATTCTAGGCTGTCACTGTCTTCACATTCACTGTCAATGTCATTCTCGTCATCAAATTCGGCGTCAGTATCGTAATCGGTCTGTGGAGTCAATTCCTGAGATGGTGTGTTTGTCTTGAAGGCGAAGTCAATGTGCTGTTCTGGACAGGTATATGCTGTTTCAGGAAGTGTGCCAGCTCTGTCCTTTGTTGTGTCTGATCGCACAGATCTCTGTCTGACACACTTCCCATGCATTTCTGCCCAGGACAACATTTTTTTGCAGTCTTCTGGTGACATTTGTGCTGGTCTGGTGCGTGGATGCTTCGGAAATTGCCTTAGTGGAATACCTGTATCAGGAATTGGGTAATACGACTTCCGATGAGTGAAATAGTGAACTGACCACTTGGTAAGTCGCTTTACTGATTCACGAACAATTTCATGGAAGTCCCTGGTGTACTGAGCCATGGAGGGGAGTTCATGCCGGATGTGGCTTGTAGCATGGAAATGTTCGATCTGACCTGTTAGACAAGACTGCATATTGACAGTGGATGAAGGAAGATCTTGCTGAAGTTGTTTTAGACCAGTGCACACCATTTCAATAGAACGACGGGTCTTTTCAGAAATTGCTCCTTGGGGACCGTTCAGACATATTTGCTTGCCACGTAGGGACTTAGATCGTATCGACGCAGCATGTGACTGGACTACTTCAAGAAGGGATTCTGCTTCCTCTATAGCCTCAGATATTGTGGCTTTTCTGGGTTGTTCCCCTCTCAAGTGAATCCCAAAGGCCGAGTAAAAGCCACCAAGAGCGTTCAGAAGTTTCACTATTTCGGATATGCCGGTTATCATCTTAACACAGCCAGTAACTGGGTCACACACATAAAGTGTTTTCTGCTCTGCAGTGACTGACGAAAGCCCTGAAAATGATGCATTATGTGATGATCCTACGGCATTTCCTTTCTCTCCTGAGCCTGCTACTATGTCTACACAATTGTTCCTCCACAATTTCAACTGATTTCCACCTTTGTCACAAAACAGAACACCACTTTCAAATGCACATATGCCAGAAACTTCCGAACAAATGTCAGATCCGTTACTGATAATACTAGTGTACTGTCTCGAAGCAAATTCCACAGACCACACACCACCTTGTATCCCTGATACTGATACATAGAGACTGCCTGTGTGTGGGCACATGTCAATAACAGAATGCCAACTATCATTGTAGGAACAGAAATCAGATTTCTCCCCCAACAAACCTATTCCATCCCTCTTTGTATGGATTTCATAGATCTTCCTTGAACCGTCATTACTCACTAACAACAAGTCATCTAAAGCAACCACACTTGTTGGCTTGGATAGGGTCACTGCCAAACCAGATACATCAGTCAAGTTAACAGCGGTAGCACTAAGTTCATGTCTCTCATATTTTATACGCAGTTGGGCCAAATATTGGGTGAGACGATCTTTGAGCTGTGGCACTGTTCCTGTTGTTTGCAGCTCGCGACTTTCTAGCTCGGTTATGAGTTCTTCCTTCTTAAGGGAACCAACTTTCAGAGTTAGTACAGAATCAACTGGAAAGCATCTCAACAACCCTGATTCACATTCTGGAACATATGCTACACCTTCATGGTAAAGTAAGTTCCTTCCATCGCAAAGTTTATCTGCTAGCACTTTCAGAGTGACAGGATAATGCAACCTGGCTTGCACAAGGCGGGACCTAGTTGTGTTTGGATCATAGTCAAGAAAAAGAACTGTGCCAAAAGGCCCGACTGACACAGCAATTGGATGTTTGTATAGACTAGGTTTATTAGTTTCTTCAAAGCGAAGTGTTTCTGGAACAAGAGTGTGGACAATCTTCTCAATTCCAGCCAATGTTGCCGTCACATCTGGTTTAGTTAGACGTATCACAGGATCCACTGCCATACGATCTCGATTTCTCACATCCTCTGCTTTCAACAACTTTTGTAAAGAACTTTTTAAAGTGGGGTCCCCCCACTTTCTCAAGCTCCGTAACAGAGATAAACAGCCTCGTTCACCATTCATCATTAAAAACCAGTTGGCAAATGAGCACTTGACACTTTTTCCAACATGGATTACGTCAGGCAGAGGTGTAATAAGAGATAGTGATGGTCTTGAAATACCCATTTCCCGTTCCCTGAAAATTGCCTCCATTGCCTTCTTATTTCCTTCCTCACAATCCAAGGTCAGTACTTGTACTGACAGTTTCTGACACTTGACACAACTGTCCATGCAATTATCACAAGATCTGAGGTTTGGAATGAAGGATGTGTGCCCTTTAGCAGAACAAGTCTCACAGACAGATGAAAGGTTATTACAGGTCACACAAAAGCTGAAGCACGATATGTCCTTCGGATTAAGAATTGTCTGATCTGTGGTCATTTTGTCTAGGCACTCCTTGCAAACAGACAGCAGATCTGCATGATCTAATAGTGTCTGTTTGGTGTTTGCACCAGTCTTCCCACATTTTGTGGCATAATTGACAGCAAATGGCAGGGAAATCTGATTGGCCATGTCAGTTACAAATGTAACGACCGCCTCAGTGATAAATTTCTTCTTAAGTTCGGCAGCTGCTAAGTCAGGATTTTGTTGGACATACTTCAAAGACACAGACTCATTGAGACCGATATTTAGTTTCAAATTGTTGTCAAACTCAATGGCAGGCTTGAGGGCGGTGCCATCACTTGCAATGACAACAGGAACAGACCGTACGTACACGTCATCGATCAACGCGGTTAGCTTTTCACGTGTTCCGGCCAATGTATGGAAAGCTTGAAGAAGAGTTTTCTGCACCCCACTTTCTGCTGTATAACCACTTTTTACTTTTGCCCTTGTGATAGCCGATGGTCCTCCGAAATTAGCATTCACAAATGTAAACTCATTTATACCGCCACGCCCTGTCCCAAAATGCATGGGTCCACGAACAAAGTTTGCTACGTTCTCTCCACCTAGGTACTGAAGGGTGTGAAAAAAATTTGTAGTACTTCCTCATTCCACTGGAAATCACCTTTCCTCGTGGGATCAGAAAGTGCATAATCGCAAACATTGTTCAAATAAATGTACATGAATGAGGAAGGGGGTAACTTTCCCTTATCTATGACATGCTGTAATTTCAATGTCAGACTGTCAGGTTCAGAATAAATGATACCTGCAGGTTCATCATCACTGTCATATTCACTATCACTGCCACAGCAGTCTTCTTCAATAACACAATCAATGTCTGGCTTATTCAGGGCAGTAAGGTCAAAATCGTCACAGACAGCACATGCAAAATCATCCACATCTTCATCACAAACTGAATCCGTGTCTGAGTTCACCAGAATGCATAATCTACAAGTAACAACAGATACTGAAAATACTGAAAACTAAAAGACACAAGTAATATACCAATATCATTATTAAATTGAATATGATATATCTCGACAAAAACTTTAGTCATAAATTTATCTATGATTCATGTTTAAGTAAGTTTGCGATCAAAACTAACTATCACAAAAATATTATTATATTAGAACTCAAATGGCAATTTATAATAATATTTACATTTGTATTGTAAGTATACTATATGACAAGATTTGAGGCCGACTGCATTCATTTTCATAATACCCAATAAATGCAATAGGCCCGCATTACTCCGGACTACTCAGTTCCGGCATTTGTATACTTGCACGCGCACCTAAGACGTATTCAATTAACTGCTCAATTATTAAAAAAAATAACGAAAAAAATGATTTTTATAGATGTGATAAAGTTGTATAAGTAAAACACAATTTGTTACATTTGTTGAAATATGTTTGGTTGTTTGGTTTATTATGCACTATATTTGATGGGAGGCGGTGTTCAGGCTGTTCTTTGTATTGAACATCACGTGCGTTAAAGCATGTAAAATAAACCAGGTTCTTTACAGCCAGGGTGATATTACTGTGCAGAACGGCCTTGAATGTAAATATAAGCATTGAATAGCTTACTTCTTGCGTTCATCGTCAACTGAATTCAATAGCTTTTACAGGCTAATTAATCATGAAGCGCTACCGCGCTCCATTCATATGATCATGAATGCAAGAAATAAGCTATTCAATACTTAAACTAGAACTGTCAGCAAAGCACGACTAAAATATCCCCCGCAGGCATACCATGTTAGTTAAATATATGTGCATTTCAAAATGTCGTCCATCTTGGATATGTCGGCCATCTTGGATATGGTCGCCATCTTTGATTTAGTGAATATTCTATATATGTCTTGCTTCCATCTACATGCATGCAAAAGCACAGCACATTTGGTCAATAAGTAAGTACACAGTAGCAAATTCGTGTTTTTCAATATGGCGGCAAGTTTTTCAATATTGCGGCCACGGCGGCCATCTTGGATTTTTAAACCTGAAAATTTGTTTTGCCATGCACACCTACACACCTCAATAAACAATTGTGTTGCAAAAGCATAGCACATTGGTCAATAAGTAAGTGCACATTATCAAGTTAATGTTTTCCAATATGGCAGCCACGTCGGCCATCTTGGATTTTGGATACTGACAAAAACAATTTGCCATGCACACCTACATACCCCAATAAACAATTGTGTTGCAAAAGCACAGCACATTTGGTCAATAAGAAATTGCACAGTAGCAAATTAATGTTTTTCAAGATAGCGGCCCTTTTTGAATCTGAAAAAAAAATTGGCATGCACATCTACACACCTCAATAACCATTTATGTTAAATTTCTTTACATTCCCATCAGTAGTTTTAGAGGAGTTGCGTTCACATGATTGTGTACACAGACAGACAGACAGACAGACAGACAGACGGACGGACGGACGGACAGACAGAAAGACAACCTGATTTCAGTATACCCCCCTCAACGTCGTTGGCGGGGGTATAATACATACAGGTGAATACTGGGAACAAGTTCTACATTAGTCATATTGATACATTTGGCACATAATAAATACTGATAAAGGTGATCCTTTGAGAGCAACAAACACAATTCAGAGAATAAAGCAGCAGACTCGGTTTTATTGAGTCTGTTCATGAGTCATTTTAAAAACATGTCAAAATGTCCAGACCATATATACTGGGAACAAGGTCTACATCTAGATAAATTAAGCACATGGTCCTTTTAAAACCAGGTCAAAATGTCCAGGCTATATAAAGTGCGAACAAAGTCTACATCTTGATAAATTTGGCATAATTACAAGTCAGGACCTTCCGTCTCTGTCCCCAGAACAAGGTCCATGTCCACTTCTTCAAGGCTGATGTCCTCCTGGGTTCCGTCTGTGGCTGGAACCTTTCCAAGAAAAGAGGCCATCACGTTCATCATCCCTTTCATTTCCTTAGCCTGCTTAGTTGTCTCTTCCTTCGGGCCAGCATTTTTCGCAACACAAATGTCATAATGTTTCTGTTTGAAGTATTTGACTCTGCCTTTGTTGTTTCTATCTGCAGCACAGATTTTCTTGATCTGCAGGCAGATCCCACATTTGAACACGTGCTCAGATAGAGCACTGCTTTCACTTAGCTGGGAGAGTTCAGCATTTAGTGTTTTTAATGCCTCTGCTTGTCTCTCTGTTCTTTCAACTTCACCGTCACTAGCCTTAAGGCGTTTTACTAGTTCGCGATCTTCCTGTCGCTCGGGTTTCAGTTTTCGTCCCCTCTTCTTTGTCTTAGGATTGGAACTGGAATCTAAAAAAAATCAAAAAAAATACTGACTTCAAGTGAATAAAGTAATACAAAATAATTCGGGCCATCGCTGATCTCCACCTTTTTCAAGTGTAAGTCACAATGCAAAGATTACCTCTCCTAGCTTTGCTTTCTGTTGTCAATACAAAGTTACATTAAATATGCTACTACTGATCATCTCTCCTATCTTTGTGAACAAACGTCGAATCAAAATGTTGAAAAGCTGATGCACATCTGCGATGGTAGGCTAATCAGTTCCCAAAGTTTGAAGTCTCTGTGTCAAACGGTCCAGAAGAATTTACATGACATTACATATGCTAGTACTGATTATCTCCCCTATTCCTGTTTACAACAAACTTTTTTGCGTAAATTTTGAATTGAATTGAATGTTGTTTAATGGCTCATCAACACAGTACAGGTTATTTAGAGCCACCCCAGAGAGAGGGGAATGATACATAGGAATCCGGGAACCTGCCCTACTCCTATTATCGTATAGATTCCTATGGTTCTTTAACGTGCTCGGAGGATAGACCAATACACGGGACCGCCCGGTTTACGTCCCCATCCGACGGACGAGGCTAAGGAAAAGTGTCTTGCCCAAGAACACACCGACGAAACTCAGTGGCACCACGGAGGATTGAACCCGAGGCCTCCGGTTACAAATCCGCCGCGCTACCGACTACGCCACACCAGCCCTATTTGTGTAAATTTTGAAGTCATGTACATCAGCATTGACAGATCAATCAATCTCCAAAGTTTCAAGTGTCTATGTCAAACGATCTAAGAGGAGTTACTCGAAGATAATTTTGGATCTGCGACGATAGATCAATCAAACCCCAAATTTTAAAATCTCTATGTCGAACAATCTAGGAGTTACACAATATCACATATGACTGGGCGGATTATCTCCCCTAGTTCCGTGTCCGAGCGTCGAATACAAATTCTAAAAGGCCCATGCAAATGCACTAAGATGCTAGATGACTTGATCTCCAAAGTTGGAAGTCCCTATGTCGAACGGTCTAGAGGATGTTACACAATATCACATATGACTGGACGGATTATCTCCCCTGTCTCCGGCATATGAACATCTGTGATGATAGATCAATCAATCCCGAAAGTTTCAAGTCTCTATGTCAAATGATCTAGGAGGAGTTAGACAACATTACACATGGACGGACATACGGACCAAAATACATGATCTTCACTTTTTCTTCAAAAAGGTAGAGCTAATTAATGTTCATAGTTCATTCTATAGTTAATAATAATGTTGTAAATAAACCGACAAGCAGCTATGTACCAAGATGATTCATATTCAAAATCATTATGGTTTTTAATTCGCACTTCTGTGAAGAAATTTGGTGCCGTCTTACCTGATGCCGTTGAAACAGAAGTTGTGCCCTTCGTCCACTTGAGTTCCTTTGGTGAGCTTGACAGCTGCAATACTCCATGACCTTGCACAAGCTTGTCAAACTGCAGTTGGTACTGCTGTTCTGTCCGGATGGTCAATGTCTCCACACCTGAAGACGTTCGTGATGTTCGTGCCAACGAGACCTGTGCAGAAATGCATGACACAGTTCAGTGATCACATTGTAATAGACATGACCAGATAATTATACATTTCTAATCGGCAAAAAAATCACTTTGTGCTCATTGCTTTGAATTGGTTGAAATTTCATGATCAATTATTGGTTGCTTCCAACTGATCGATGGTTAATCAAATCAAAAAAATGAAATAAGAAAATCTAAGAAAAAAAGTTAAAGCAAAAAATAATAATTAAAAAATATATATACATATATATATATTAACAAAGAATAATATATATATATATACTTCTAATAAATAATAAAAAAAGAAGAAGGCAAAACATCTGGTAAAGTTTGGTAAAGATCAGATGAAAAACGAAAGCCCTATCGTATTAACGGGGCCATAACTCCGCTGTTTTTGATCTGATCTGGCTGGTCTTTGAACTTGAGCTAGCTTTCATTGATATTAACAATCTTGTAAAGATTTGTAAAGATCGGATGAAAAATGAAGGCCTTTGGCCAGTAGAGCTAAAAATCATCAGCTCCAAAAAGTAGGTCAAGGTCATAGATGAAATCCAGGCATCCAAAAAAAAGATGCACTACCGAAGACACAACTATGTCAAAACAGAATATGTTTTCTTCCAAAGATTCAGCTATAAATTACGTTTAAAACATCTAGTGCATAATTCTAGTTCATGAGAAATTGATGTTAATGTAACAGTTAAATTTATCTGCCCTTTGCTTGGATGGTGAAGATCACATCCACATTTGCTTTGCCACGTTGCAATGTACCACTCAAGATGCAACTATAAGCAAAGTTTGAAAGGTCTTAGTGCATACAGTTTGTGAAAAAGTGACCTAAACGCCAAAGTTGAAGGTAAAAATTATAAGGTTATCTGCCCTTGCTTTGAGGGTCAAGGTCACTTCCACATTTGCTTTATCACGTTGCGATGTACCACTCAAGATACAACTATAAGCAAAGTTTTAAAGGTCTAGTGCATACATTTTGTGAAGAAGTGACCTAAACGCAAAAATTGAACCTAAAAATTATTAAGCTATCTGCCCTTTGCTTAGAGGGTCAAGGTCACTTCCACATTGTTTTATCACGTTGCCATGTACCACCCAAGATACAACTATAAGCAAAGTTTGAAAGGTCTAGTGCATACAGTTTGTGAAAAAGTGACCTAAACGCAAAAGTTGAACCTAACAATTAGTAAGTTATCTGCCCTTTGCTTGGAGGGTCAAGGTCACTTCCACATTTTCTTTGTCACGTTGCGATGTACCACCCATGATACTATAAGCAAACTTTGAAAGGTCTAGTGCATTCAGTTTGTGAGAAAATGACCTAAACGGAAAACTTGAATGTTGACGCTGCCGCCGCCGCCGCCGGAAAAGCAACACATATGTCTCTTTTTTCCTTCGAAAAGGCGTGACAAAAACAAAATGCCATTCTTAAAAAAAGAAATCAAGAAAAAATAGAAAAAATAAAAAATTATAAACCCAAAAAAGTAGTTCAAGGTCAAAGTAGATGAAATCCATGCATCCAAAAGATGCACTACTCAAACACAACTATGTCAAAATAGAATGTTTTTGAATAATCAAAAGATTAAGCTATAAACTAGGTTTAAAGCATCTAGTGCATAATTATAGTTAATGAGAAAGTTATGTAAATGTAACAATTAAAGTTATCTGCCCTTTGCTTGGAGGTTGAAGGTCACATCCAAGTTTGCTTTTTGACATGTTGTGATGTACTACCCAAAAAAAACGATAAGCAAAGTTTAAAAGGTCTGATGCATAAAGTTTGTAAGAAAGGGACCTAAACGCAAATGCTGAAGGTAAAAATTAAGTTTGAAAGTTCTAGTGCATACAGTTTGTGAAAAAGTGACCTCAACGCAAATGCTGAAGGCAAACATTGTAAGGTTATCTGCACCTTGCTTGGAGGGGCAAGGTCACGTCTATATTTGCTTTGTCACGCTGCGATGTACCACCCAAGATACAACTATAAGCAACGTTTGAAAGTTCTAGTGCATACAGTTTGTGAGAAATTGACCTAAACGCAAAAGCTGAAGTTAAAATTATTAAGTTATCTGCCCTTTGCTTGGTCCGAGTCAAGGTCAGTTCCACATTTGCTTTGTCACGTTGCGATGTACCACCCAAGATACAAGTATGAGCAGAGTTTGAAAGGTCTAGTGCATACAGTTTGTGAGAAAACGACCTAAACGCAAAACTTGAATGATGACGCCTTCGCGCTGCCGAAAAAGCAACACCTACCGTATAATCCTTAATAAACGCCATCCCCTAATAAATGCCCCCCCCCCCCCCACCCACCCCCTTTTTTCCCGAAATAATGTTTTTAAAACTACCAAAAGATGCAAGTTAATCTGTTTCATTCACAATTGAACACACTAAATCACTAGAAAACTTATAATCTGATGCATTTATTGATTGATTAACATGCAGACTTCGATTTTCTTGATAAAGAAAATCATTAAATAATGTCTGACTTAGAAGTTAAATCATTTATTTTTGGTCCCACATAAATGCCCCACTTTTCAAAAATGTTACGTCACCGGAGGCTTTTTTTAGGATTATACGGTATGTCTCTCTTTTTCTTCGAAAATGCGAGACAAAAAATGGAGTTTGAAATTTGTGTTCCTTAATCTCACAGGTTTTAAGATAATCAACATTTAGTAATTTATATTTGCAAACAGACTTTGCTTTCAATTGTTCAAATAATTATTTAAATATGGATGTAGAAAAATAGAACTGAATTGCATTTTATAGTCGCACCAACAGCTAAGGTCATATGGCGACTTTCCAGCTTCCATTGGTGGAGGAAGACACCAGGTGATCCTCTGGACAATTTTCGTGCACGGGCGGACACCTGGGTAGAACCACCGACATTCCGCAAGGCAGCTGGATAGCTTCCTCACAGATGTAGAAAAAAAATTGTTTCGTCTGTTTGTTTGTATGTTGTTTTTCGTCATTTACAACACATGTAAGGTTACATATGAGGCTCGATGTTTTGTGGTGGAGCACCAACTTTTTCTGGGTAGAACCAGTACTGTTACGACTCCTGCCATCCGTAAGAATCGACACTTCCTCACTTACAAGTCTAAAGAAAACTTCAAATAAGGGATAGCGTTTTAAACGAAAAGGCCATGGGATCCATGTATCGCTCTACTGGTTTTAAGCTGTATGAAATCCAACATGTTTTTTAAAATATATATACTTTTTATCTCATTGATATTGATAAAAATGACAATTTAGTATAAATCGAATGAAAAACGCAGTTTCCCTATTAAATTTATGAACTCTTTGTACACAAACTTGGAACTCCCGTGTCTGGGACATTTCTGCCTACAAGGAGACAAAAATACAAACTTGAAAGTTTAGTACCTAGCGATCAATTGTCAAAATCTATGAGGGACATTAGTATGGTGTTCCGTTAGGGCCATCGTAACATCGCGTATCGACCTTTACAAGTCAATGCACGAAGGCGATGGCATGATGGCGATGGTACGATGTCGCGATGGTACGATGGCGATGATACAATGGTCAATCGCTTAATCGCCATCGTACCATCGCCATCGTGCATCGACTTTAAACGCGATGCTACCATGGACCATCGTGCCATCTCACCATCGCAGTCGATATGCGATGTTGCATCGCCACCTGTTCCATCGTACCATTGCTCTATCGCCGTCCGTTTATACATGCGCACATCAAAGCAATGGAGGACATCATGGATGCAAAGATACTTTTCTTAAATCTATCCCCTCATTTAGGCTCAGCAAAACTTGAAACATTGCCAAAAAATATTGTCGAATCTTTGCATCCATGATGTCCTCCATTTTTGTTTTGCTTTGATGTGCACCTCTAAACAGAAGGCGATGGAGCGATGGTACGATAGAACAGGGGTCGATGCAACCTCGCACATTGACTGCAATGGTGCGATGGATTTCTTTTGTTATTTTGGTGTCAGACGTTTTCCAGAAATTTGAAAATTTAGAAAAAACGAGAGAACCCGTTGCACAACGTCAACCACGAGACCGCTTGACGTTGCAATACTGATGTATACGATAAGTCCGTAAGAGACAATGACTCATGATATATTATATAATGGTGGTGGCATGATTTTGCTGTCTAAATGTCTTATATTCGCGGTGAATATGAAGCAAATTTAAAATAGCGAAGTAAAACATCATTTTTCTTCGGTAATATCCGTACATTTCTCGGTCATGAAAATTGCCAAAGTACCGGTATGGGCCCAAACGTACCGTGGTACATGTATGTACCGCCCGAGCTAAATACCGGTATACCGGTAATACCGCGCACCTCTAGTTGGAGGCCATCCTCCATAAGCTAATATATTTATACAAGTGGATCAATTAGACATCAAGAGCAACGTTCCTGTGAAGTTTCATGATAATCCGTCATGCAGTTTCAGAGGAGTAGTCTCTACAAGTTTTCATTATATAACTCTATGTAAACAAAGATGGCCGATGGCGGCCATATTTAATGTCGCATCAAAACAATTTTCGACAAGGATCAACATCTTTTCATACTGATCATTTTAGAAAAAATCCCATATCAATATCCCTTATAGTTTTCATTCAAGAAGTACTCGCTACAAACTTGTTTTTTGAAAATCTATTTTTAGCTGTGGCTGCCATCTTGAATTTCCAACCATCAAGAGCAACATTCCTGTGAAGATTCCGGGAAATCCGTCGAGTAGTTTCAGAGGAGTAGTCGCTACACGTTTTTACTAAATAACTCTGTGTAAACAAAGATGGCCGCTGGCAGCCATATTTAACGTCGAATCACAACGATTTTCGACAAGGAAGTCCAGACCCTATTGTACCCTTCGTGCGCCCTAAGGCGCGTTAAGTTTGGTGGCGGAGGGACTATAAACCTTAGAACTACACAAACACACACACACATTTTCGACAAGGACCAACATCATGTCATGTTGATCATTTTAGAAAAAGTCCCATATCAATATCGCTTTCAAGAAGTAGTCGCTACAAACTTGTTTTTTTTAAATTTATTTTTAGATTTGGCGGCCATCTTGTAATTCACATCAACATGAATTTTTGCTAGGATCAACTAGACTTCATTGTCAACATTTCTGTAAAGTTTCATGAAAATCCATCAGTAGTTTCAGAGGAGTAGTCGCTACAAAACAAAGTTTACGGAAGGACGGACGGACAGACGACGGACACCGCACCACGGCATAAGCTCTGCTGATCTCTGATTAGTAGAGCTAAACAAAATGAAATAAAAAAAATTAAAACAAAATATTTAAATAAAATTTAAAAAATTAAAACAAGAGATCAATGACCATGAAGCTCTACTGATTGGTTTTTGATTGCTAGATCAGCATTCCTGTAAGTTTCATGAAACTCCGTCAAGTAGTTTCAGAGGAGTTTTCATTATATAACTCTATGTAAACAAAGATGGCCGCTGACAGCCATGTTTAACATCGAATCAAAATGATTTTAGACAAGGACCAAAATCAGGTCATGCTGATCGTTTTAGAACAAGTCCCATATCAATATCACTTATAGTTTTTAAGAAATAGTCGCTACAAAATTGTTTTTTGAAAATCTACTTTAAGCCGTGGCGGCCATCTTGAATTTCCGGCCAACCTGAAGTTTTCTAGGATCTATTAGACGACAAGAGCAACATTCGTTTGCCTGGATCAATTAGACACACAAAAGTATTGACAACAAATCATTTAAAGTTCGATTTAACTATTTTTTTCAATGCAAACACATTCTATTAATCTATTTGTTAATATATAAAAACAATTTGTATTAAGCTTTAGATATTGATTTTATGACTCCTTTTCTTAGACGGAAAGTCCTTTTCGTCTGGCCAACATTACGTGGACATGGCTTATTTCGTTTACGCAAATACAGATTAGCCGTGGACGCTCCGAAATAAGCCGTTTATTTTAGTTTTATCGATACAGGTAATTTGTGGGCGGAACTTATCGATCTATTTACAATCAAGTTTACTAAAAGATCAATAATTGTCTCGGTATTTATAGATCTATTACAAACTGAATTAAAACATGATATACATGTAGTGAAAAAGAGGTAAGCCTGGATCATTTTGTGAGCGGCGTTTAATAATTATAAACTATCATCGGCGTTCACGGATTATACTAAATTAAATGCGATCCGCAAACTGTTTCACAGTACTGAGTGGTAATGGTTTATAATTAATCAATAAACACAGACCTAATAACTATTAATATGTCTGTGATATAAAGCTAGAACCATTAAAAAGAAATCGGTAAACGTGTCCATTTTAAAATTATAGCCAGTATATGTAACAACTGTATCTTTTCAAGTTTTTTAACAAACTGGGTCTCCCTAGTCGTCGAAATCACGTGCATCGCTGTTATATAAAAGACACCAGTGTAGACCAATGATTTATGTTTATATTACTGTTTAATCGTGTACATAGTCTATGTCCAATTTGTAGACACAAATACAGGGTCTACTTAAGCCACGCGCGCTACCGATCAATGACACGTATCGCTTTGAAGAAGCCGCCTGTCACGTAGATACTTGTCTCAATTTCACATCTGTGCAAATGTTTACCACAATTATGACCCAACACATTCCTTTGATCCTTTACACTTCAAGCCTTTGTACGTGTCAAACTGGTATATCGCCCGGTTAGATGTTTACATAATTATATTAAAGAAACACACGTAAATCTTGAAATCGTCTCAATTTATTTATCCAGTATCATTTTAACCCTGCTTGCATATACATGTAATTAAAATAATAAATAATACAGTTTTGAGTTTTCATTTATTTTTATCTTTTTACCATAAGTTAACATAATTATATTATTGGTACAATATTATCAACAGTTACTGATATGCAAAAAACAATTTTCTTTATACTATTCGTATAATTAATATTAATGATTGAACAAATGAAAGTTATGTAGAAAGATTACCGTAACGCCGTGAGTTTTGTTTTTAATCAAGATAGCCGTGTGTCCCTTTAATATTTATCGCCTAGCCTATAATGCATTATTTAAAGAGACACATGGACTCTTGAAATGGGATGAATCAGCAAAATAATCACGCCGGTTTGATTAATTCAATATCATTTTGACTTGAAATCTGCTTGCTTCTACATTCTCACATGTAAATACGCATGTTGCAGATACGTTGATCATACGTTTGAATTAAACCAAATGTAATGGTGTGTTATGTAAGGATTATAGGCCCTCCACCACTTTACCAATTTAGAATGTGCTACGTCTTAACCACATGCTTTCATTTCAACGGATATATATATATAAAGAGAGATAAGTGTTATATATATGTACATGCGTGTGCTATAACACTATCTCGTCTTGTCTCTTTCTGTTTTCTTAACCTTGTTGTTGTGATGAAAGCGATCTTAGAATTCGATGACACGGGCCCTATTCCAACGACCCGCTGCATCATAAGCATGAACAATTTAAGATAATGCAATTATTCCGGCTAATAATTTAATCTAATTTAGCACGTAAAACAGTGAACGTATAACTGAACAATGGCGCGGGTTTTGGGATGAACAAATTATGACGTCAAAAAGAAGTCGGGTCTTATGTTTTCGGTCAGGAGCTGCGTTCGTACTAATGGATATTTTTACGTCTTAAACACATATGCAAACCCTTCAAAAATATACAAACGATATATTATGCATTTCAAATCAAATATAGTTCGATAAAATCAAAGGTTGGGGCCACTGAAGGCAGATTAAGAAGATTAAAATGAAGACCCCAAGGTACCCCGTTTCGACATATAAGCCAAGATGCGACCTTGGGGTCTGAAAGATAAAGCGGCGTCCACGTAATTAAAATGGAGTCAAAACACAAAAGTATTGACAACAAATTATTTTGAAGTTTGATTTCACTATTTTCTTTATTGCAAACATAGTTCATTTGTCTGTTTCTAAATATATAAAAATAATTTAATCAAATATAGATTTTATGGATCCTTTTCGTAGCGTAATCTCCTTTTCACGAAAAGGGCTCCTTTTTGCACTCTAGGCCTACCGTACTTTGAAGACTGCTTCACTGCGCATGTCGCTTGTTGTTTTAGCGTTGACCGGCCTTTTCTCGAAGTACCCCAACCTAAGGTGATTTACTGCATATGATAATATCATTCTCTACATCTTATTATTGAATTAATAATAAAGGAAATACTGCTACGGGCAGAATACTATTAAACACGTTTTTAAACAGATCGTACTACATGGACTTTTCAGATCTGTAATGAAATCCGAGCATCACAATTTTTAACACACTCTGTTTCTTCCAGAAGCTTTTTATTTATAAAGCAAAACATTTTAATACTAAAATTACGATAAATAAGCATATTCGTAATTGTCCCCTCCGTTTCGAAGTTGTAATTGATCAATCTATACTCAGTTGCAAAAGAAACTGGACACTTTGAAAATTTTACTTCACACCCTATCTTCTTTATCAAGTCCCTTAATGATTCGACCTATTGAAAAACAAATGACAACATGATATTGGCAATGGAATGATAACAACTTTGGTACCAAACATGGCATATTCATTTTGGAATTTGTCAATTTAATTATAGAAAAACTTTATACAATTAAATCTAAATAAAACTCAGTGTCCACTTTCTTTTGCAACTGAGTATAGTTCATCGATTAACCATTAGTACAGACTTACACGTCTTAAATTGTTTAATGTGACTGGATGAGTCATAACATACATCAACGGCGTGATTCACTCCCTGATAGATGTACTATTTATGCACACTGCATTTACTTAGCGTATATTAACATATTTTGTCCATTTTTACTAATCAGTATACAGTCTTACATATTGAAAATAATAATCTGATTAAGATAACATTTGTGTAAGATTTTACATCAGTATATGTAACATCTCGTTGTGATATAATCATAATATATTATAAATAATTCTCAATTCCTATGGCTTATCCTAATCCGAAATCTTCATCATGAAAATACATGCTAATACATGCACACGTACATACATACATAAGCATGTGCACGGCTGTTCATTTGACGAACTAATATCATTATATTGACCAACTCAGGCTGTATAGCAATAAGTGAATAAAGATTTCTCGTGGTTAGATGCAAGGACAACTAAACAGTCATATGCTATTGTCAATGGCTGATGTATATAATATTGGTCCTCTCCAAGAAGTGCATGGGCACTTTCAGCTAGGTGTTTTATATATACTATTTCAAATATCCTTTACTCTTGCTACTTGTAAGAACATTTTTCTAGGCATGAATGATGTGAGATGGTATATAAAGCGAAATATTCTTTCCACGTTTTTCACGAGTTTGCGCTATTATATCTTTTTTTCGTACTACTCAAAAACAACATGGACGCTTTTAATATCTATTATCCAATTATGTGCATTGGAAACAATGAAGCCATGTAACTGTATGTTTGTTTCACTAAAGACGACATCGGCTGTAAAGTTTTGATATTTGCCATTCCGTCGAAAATGATGCTATCCATTACATCGATACTCGTTAAAACCGATACTGGTGGATTTTTGTTTTCATGTTTTCCATGATATCGGCCTTTTTGTTTGAAGCCATTTTCCCTCATCACAAAACTAACTCAACGGTACAGCTTCATTCTTTAAAGTCTTAACTCTTTTCAGGGGTATTTTTTAATTATCGTATGGTCTTTAGCCCTAAATACATCTCTTTCTCATTAAGTAGGATATCTTTGCTCTGCATTTCACATAATCTTACTATTTGTCATTGTCTTTTTGGACGGTGCCCGGCATATGCAGTGGGAAAACTGGCGAACATTTAGGTCAGATACCACTATTGATTTTGTTGAAAATAATAGAGGGTCTATTAGGGCATATAGCCAGATTATAAGGTAGATTCTGATTGGATTTAATTACCCAAATCATACCAAATCCCCATAAAACAGCCAGATTTTAAGGTAGATTCTGATTGGATTAAATTACCCAAATCCCCATAACAAATCCCCATAAAACATCAAAATATTATATGCTAGATCTGCCATTTCCAGTTCAGACCATCGAACAGGCAGGACGTCTTGCGGCCGTCTGGGACAAAGTGACTCCGCAAGGCGTGCCACTTTCTGGGATCATCCACTTTACACTGTACAGCGCTATACGGTGTAGTGTTGCCGCGTTGAGGTATGGATATCACCTCAACATGTTGTACATATGTTTTTAACCGGCTTTTAACTTGGCCCTAAAGATGGACTATTAACCTTCTACTGTAAATTGTACGTTGTACCAACGAGATACCCCATGTCACTGCGAGTCCCCGCATATGATGACATGAGGCACCTACGATGGATCACAACGAAGACTCACCTTAACCCACCATGGATGCCGACGTTGGAGAAACCCTGCGGGATACTCACTGATCCTGTATTGCATAACGGCTTCAAGATCAGCGAGTGAAACAGAGGAGTCCTCACCAACAGAACACGGGCAGCTCATGCAGCCGGATCGACCTACTTGCGACACATTTGGCGCCTCAAATATCCTGCCTCCTGATTGGCCCAAACGATTTCGAGCCGGCAATCGGATTGACCTAGTCACAATTATGCAGGCAATCCGATTGGCTAAAATCTTCAACGGAATCTACAATCTACTTGGATTTAATCTTCAACTTTCATCAAAATCAACTTCTGGCTATCAACGTTGGAATTCTTCACTAACCATCTACTGCTGCTGTTCTACAGTAAACCACCTTGGACGACGTCCCAACTCCCAGATCCACTCAACTGTAATCATCTGTCGAAAAGCTCGCCAAAAGGCCTAGTGCCATAGGGCGAGGATAAATAAAAACTAAAACTCACTGCTAGATCTGCATAGGATAAAAGTGAAAGTAGACCTACTTTTTTTTTGACACAATGATTTGAATGTGTGAGAAATGTTGAATTATGGTGTATTCTGACTTTTCTTATACCTCTTGTCATGATTTTTAAAAATTTGAACATTTTATGATGCAAACCAGGTAATTTAAATTGTTTTATTAAAGATTGTGAACACAAAATTAGCCATACCTGACACCTGGTATATAAAGTTGGCCTGTAATGCACATGTTTGACAAAATTAAAGGTATATCTAGAAGTTGTATTCATTTCTGAGGGCTTTGCCTACACCTTTTTGCAAAAATGTCAGAAAGCGACAATCTACATCTGTCCACAAAAATGTCGAAAAACTGCTTATGTCTGTTTTGAAAAAGATGCTGTGACAAACTCTGACTCTTAGTTCAATGCTTCTTTACGGTTAGTGTCCATATGAAATATTTTATGCGGTTTAATATATTTTACAAATAAATTATTTAGCTGGCAAAAATATGACATTTTCTATGTTTTTCATCATTTTTTCTTTACCCCAACCCTTCATTTTAATGAATTTTCTTTGATATGTACTGTATGCAGTGCTTATTGGCTGCTTGATTGCATGAAAATGATCGCCTGTAAAGATGGTACAAACAGTATCTAATAACAAAATACATTAAATAGTACAGTTACAGGCAATCTTGTGTAATGAGCATATTGTAAAACATGGCATGGCCCTAAAAATGGAGTTGGGGAGGATTGTTTCTAAATAATTTTTGGTCATTTTTAAACTGAAAAGTTGCATTTTCTTGATGGTTTCACATATAGAAACTGCTGAATAATGTTAATTAATCCATTTGAAGGCAGATTTTGAATATATACAAAACAGTGGAATTTATGGTAAAATCTACTATTTTGACCCCGGAAAAGCACAAATATCGTTTTTCAGTAGCCAGTCGATATTATTTTCATGATAACTTCATCTGGTTAAAAATCATATGTTTTTGATGAAATAAATTCAAAATCATTTTATTTGAAGCAAAAGATTGGAACGGTTGTCGAGATATGGCATTTTGAAGATTTTGGAGTTACGCATAAAAATCGCATGAATTTGACATCAGCCGAAGCTCTTATAAGCTGTCATATTTTGTAGAAAGGATTTTCTTTTTCAAAAAACGAAATACAAGTTTTTCCTCAAAATGAATGTATCAAACAATTTAGCCAGAAAAAACAAACTTCATTCAGGTTTGAATGTCTATTTAGGTGAGATACCACTATTGATTTGAGGGCTTCTGATTGGTTGAAAAAAAGTATAGGGTCTATTAGGGCATATAGACAGATTGTACTAGAAACCAAAGATCACCAGATTACAGCGCGATGAAAGTAGTACCATTTGCAAGGCTGTAAATGGGCAAAAGATCCGTATATCGACAAAATATATAAGCGTTGGTCAATAATATTCTGATTGGATTAAATTACCCAAATCATAATAAATCCCCATAAAACATCAAAATATTATATTTCCATCATAAAACATGTTGATTTAGGATATTTTGACTGAAATTTGCATTTTTATGGATACAGTTGTACTGAGAGTCATAATTGTTTTACTGCCATTCTGGGGGTGCCCACCTTCAGTGAAATATTAGAGGTTGAAAGCATCAGATTACGCCCAATTTGCTGGTCACTTTTGAGTGTCTCTAAGATAGTTCTTAGGTTTTATCATCCGTTCGGATATAGGAATAGGGATTGTAGGCCAAAAGGCTATAATAGAGGCCTATGGGAAATGCAAAAGTTTTATATGACCAACAACGAATTTCTACTAGAAACCAAAGATCACCAGATGACAGCGCGATGAAAGTAGTACCATTTGCAAGGCTGTAAATGGGCAAAAGATCCGTTTATCGACAAAATATATAAGCGCTGGTAAACAATGAGTTTAACTTTAGTTTAAGTAATACGCTGTTTTTGAAGGGATTTGATCCTGTACTGCGCATATAGAAATATACAAAGATTGGACAGGGAAAGTAGCATTCAAGGAGGACAGTCAACCACAAAACACAGAAACAAACACGCACACAGACAAACAAGAAGGCAAAAGTAATGTCTTACAACGTAAACAAACGTCTACATGAGGGTAGGGGTAACAGCCGTGCCGTACCGTACATTCCGATATATAATGAAAATAGCATGTGTGTGGTACGGAGAATACCGAAAGTAGCAAAGAATAATTTAGTAACGAATCTAATAGAGATGATCTGTATATTATCAGTGTATGAACGGTGTATATAATGACAAACTATAATGTTTATTAATTTATTTATGTCATATATTAGAACAATTAGCATGGATATATGAAATAGATATATATTAGACGTAATTGGTTAATAAATAGAATCCGTGCTCTACCGTACATAATTTTGTACAAAGATTTATTAAATAAATATCTGAAATGGAGTCAATAACATGACCAAGAAATTAATGACATTAAATAACGTAACAATTCAAATTGGTAATTTAAAGGTGTGACAAACACTTAGGCAGATTTCAAGTGGCATTCACAAATCTTTACACAGCAGAATTCATGTCTAATTAGTAATATTTATACCAATAATAAACATTATCCTTGGCAAACACTTGCTAATCTATGGACACTTTGCCTGCAAAATATTGATTTTGATGTAATTAAACTTTTTTTTAATAATTACATTCATTACATGCACATTTGAAGAGTAAATAATTTGATTACCATGATATTTAATTGACACCTTTTATCACATTACATCATGGTAACTATCAAAGGCCGTTCATAAATTCGCAGTAGAAGAGATTATATAACTATCACCCCAGACATCTCTTTATCGAACCATACAATTATTTTCATCAAAGACTTTGTATTTTTTGTTGTTGTTTGTTTTATACTTATCCTAAATCAACGAAGTTTCTTTTGTTTTAGCCATATTGCCACCGAAAACGTCTTTGCAGATATCCTATAGTTCAGACATTCAAGGGGCGATAACTCTGTCATGCATGAATGAATCTGATTGGTTTTCGAAAGGAACCGAGCTCTCATGTATACGTATATTGTGACCAACTTTCTCTGACATGTTCATTTTACAATTATTCTCCTTTTACACTTATAAAAAATCAAACATTTCTACATAACTTCACATTTTATCCCCCGCCGATTAGGCAGAGGGATATAGAATTGTCTTTGTCTGTCTGTCCTTCCGTCCGTCCTTCCGGTCCCATAACTTAATGGTAATGCCTCATCCGATTTCAATAATATCTTGCACAAATGTACGCAAACTCGTTTTTTTTCGGAATTTGATTTTGATCAATACTTTCTGAGTGGCATTGTCCATCAGCACTTTCAGAGCTTTGATTTAGTTAGGCATCAGAAAAACTCTTAGTGAGCTCCTCCTTTCCTTCGAATACTATTAAACGTTCAGTAAAACATTTTTAGGTTGACCTCGGACATTTATTTGTTCGTTTGAGTGTAGTGTACACTGTACTGTATTCATTAGGAGGCTTGATTTCCTTCGGCAGCTGATCCTTATATGGGTTTTATATATGTCTATGGTTATCAGACTATGACTCATGTAGTTGGCGATAAGCATGCTTTACAACTTAAATTCCTAGAGAACTCGTCTAATAATCTTGAATGGTATAAACGTAGGTTTTGGAACGTTCAAAGGTTACCGTTTCGCATGTGGATTTGAAGTTTCGTAGATCGGTGTACACAGTGTAGAATGTTGCAATTTTTCCTGGATCTTTATGTGCCCGGGATATTTACCGAGCAAAATGAAATCGTAAATGCAACTGAATGAAATCGCAATTATTGTAATGGAATGAGTGCAACTCTTTAAACATTTTCATGGATGAAGATCCATAACATTTTATTGAATCCATGAATATATAACGACAAAGTTTAGCGTTATATCGAAAAAGAAGCCAATCAGCTTGTCCTGTTGTCACTTATAATGATTTTTGATTTTTTTATCAATTTGCATGTGAATGATTATATCAGAAAATTAAATTCTGATGAAGTCTTTCTAACCAAAACGTTAAAATGTCTGTGTTGTTAAAAAAAATCATTAAGGATTATAACAATAAGACATTGGCCAAGTTTCATAGTAAACACTTTTGACGCATCCATTGCGTAGTTATTGCTTTTGATAAAAACAGCAACACTTATTTCAGCTTGATAACTCTCAGATTTTCATTAATTGTACAAATAATTGTTTGCATTCCTATAAGTCATGTTTATTTACTTGTCGGCAGCTTCTTTACGCTTGCATAAAACCGTGCTTGTTATAACTGAGTATATACTAGATTTTACTGCGTCATGTATATATACGGAAAAAAAAAATCTCCCATTTAATTAAAACGGCGTATTTCATATTTAAAAATACCAATATGATAAAGAACACGGTAAAACTTCAATAATAACATTTTTGGGTTTTAGGTTATAAAAACCACAAAATTAATGGATACTAACCTTGTCATCATATATGCACCAAAGTTTAAAAAAAAATGAAATTACCTCCCTTTACATCGAAATTAGAACGAAATTATAATATGTGTGAAGCAGGTAGATTAAAACATGTTATTTTTTCCCGCAGATATCGTTTCAAACACAATACCCTGCATACATCTGCTAATTATGTTAATTATATTGTTAATGACCTCTGTCATGCATGGCCTAGAGTATGCGCAAATGAATTTGCCATGCAATTTACTTGCTAAACTTTTTTTTTCAGCACGTTTATACTATATAGTTCATATAATATACTATATACTATCGAATATTCACCATTAGGTATTTTATGTATAAATATGCATCAATATCAAATATGCACCATTATGTATTTTATACGGACCTGCAGCAATATATTATCAAATATTCATTATTATATATTTCATTTATATACATGTATCAGGTTAATTTAAGTATGCGCCATTTGGTCTTTCCTATATATATACACATGTAACAGTATTTTCTCAAATATATACACATTTTTGAGGATGGATACACTCATATATATATACCACATTCACCTGCATACACATATTATTTACACATATATGCATATAGGATTTTTATAGGGTATTGTAGGCATTTAGTATGTCTATGATTATGTTGTATTGACTGTAAGGATATGTATGGATTACTTTTTTTTTTGGAAAAATAAAAAGAGAAAAGTTTAATGCAAACATTTTCTAGAACTAAAAAATATACTTCAAAAAAGGGAGAAAATTGTAGTGAAAATGGTTAAGAAGTAGACAATAGTGTTTTACTATGTCGATTGTTGTGGTGTCCCTGCATGTTGGAGTATTTCATTGAGGTTTAGTAAAATCAAATAAGTCTGTATCTATAGGCCTATTTTACCAATGTTTACATATCGACTCCACATGGCTTCAAATCGTGCAACTTTTAAATTTGTAAATGCTATCCACTTTTCCACTTTGTATAAAGATATAATATGTATTTTAAAAATATTTAACAATGAGATTTGTTTTTGCATTTTTTTGTTGATAAATGAGTGTTTTGCTCAAAATGATATCAAATTTGTTATTTCCAAATAGAATATCTGTTTCTAAAGTGTCAGTGTTGTATTACATTTATGCCAAAATTCCAAAAGAGGTGATGAATGGTTTCAGGTAAAATATTGCAAAAGCTGCAGATATTGTTATCTTAAACATTCATTTTAATCAATAAATAGTTAGTTCCCAGAATTGTGTGGTTGATTCTATGTTGTAACCATAACCAAAGTAGTTTAGGATATTTCGTTATTTTGAACGGTATTGCATATATTCATTCAAATATATAATTAGGTACAGTTATAACTTCATTTTAGCATTTTATTAATGACTTGGGGTAAATGTTTTTTGTAATTAACAGATCATAAATGAGTCTACATCCTTTACCGTGCTTTTGGATTAGTGATATGGTAAGAGGGGGTAAAGGGTTTGGGCTATTGCTGTGTAGATGAGCAAAATTTAATTTAGCCAAGTAGTTTCTTATAGCAGTAATAAGAACTTCATATTCTAAGAAATTAGACCTCATATCATACCGATCCGTGAATTCTCTGTAGATAAAAAGGTTTCCATTCCTGTTTAAAAGGTCGTTAATTAATAAAATACCTCCTGTATACCATCATCTATAGAAAACGCTTTAACCTTCGATCTTAATGTCTAGATTGTGCCATATATGTTTATTCTGCGGTTATTTTTAAAACTGAAATAAACTGTTCAATATCAATCCATTATTAGTCCTCCAAATTTATGATCCTGTGTTATAATGGGTTTTTTATTTTATTTTTGAATTGTTCCAAAGAAAATTATAAAAAATATTTTGGATAAGTTAAATTTTATCTATTGTTGGATTGGGAATTCCTGTTATTAAATGAAATTAAATTTGAAAGTGCTTGAGTTTTTAGAACCACTGTCTTTCCTGAAGGTGTAAGTATTCTTTTTGACCAGCTTGTAAGTAGTTTTTTTATTTCTTTTATTTTAGGATCGTAGTTTATATTTATCATTGATATCCGATTCGTTGAAAACCTTACTCCTAGTACAGTGAAAATACCCTTTCCCCAGTATAAGTTGTATTCTGGGCATTACTGCGTGACACGTCCTTTTTTGATCCGAACCAGTTAGCCTTAGTCTTGTCAGCATTATCTTAAGGCCGGAGAATTGTGCATATAATTCTAATGTCATCATTTTGTGTAAAAGTGAAAATTTGGAGCCATATAGAGTCAAACTCTTATCATCAGCTTATTGTGATACTAAACATTCAATGTTCTCTCTATTGATACCTTTAATATTTGGGTTGTTTCTTAGCAACTAAGATAGTACTTCGGCATAAAGAATGAACAGGTAGGGTGACAACGAATCTCCTTGATGACAGGCTCTTTGTAAATAGAACCAGTCTGACATATGTCCATTATAAACAATAACATTGTAGTAAAACGTTTTTATCCAACTGATAACTGAAGGGTCAAAATTAAAAAAAAGTTAAACTTTTGTCATGAAATTCCATGAAACGGTGTCAAAAGCAGTCGCGAAGTATATCAAGAGTAGTAGCCCTGGAATATTAAATTTTTTCAGCATAAAATAGTATGTCATACAATAATCTGATATTTGTTCCCATAAATCTGCCTGGTTAAAATCCGGTTTGATCCTCATGAATGATGATAGTACACAACACATTTTTTATTCTAAAAGCTATGGATGCTGATGCTATTTTGTAAGAGACATTTAGAAGGGAGATAGGTCTCCAGTTTTTCAAATATAATTTATCTTTATTACCTCTCGGAATACAGGTGATAACTCGCTGCTTTTGTATTACTGTAAGTTCTCCTTTTAAGTATGCATAATTTATTGTTCTTACTAAAAATGACCTATATAGTTCATTGTTTTTATAGAATTCAACTGTGAATCCAGAGTTACATGGGCTTTTGTTATTCGACATTCTTTTTAGTGTATTTAACATTTGTGTATAACTAAGAGAACCTTCTATATATTGTTTTATATTTTCACTTAATTTTGGTCTGTTAGAGTCTCTAAGTAAAACAGTTCAATCTAAATCTGTTGTTTCTTTTGCTTCATAAACTGTTTTAAAATGATTTTTCGTTTCCATCAAAATTTCTTCCTGTAATTTTAAGGTATTTGCTGATGTTGATATTAAAGTATTCATACATTTTGAGACGTAATTTCTATTTTCCAAATTGCAAAAATAACTAGAAATCTGTTCTCCTTGATTTATCCATCTGGCTTTAGATCACACAAAAAAAAAAACTATTTTTCTTGGAGTTCAAATATTTCCCTTTTTTGCTTCTCAAGTAAAGTGTAGTTGATGTTATTTTCTTTTTCAAGTATATCTATTTCTTTTAAAACATTTTCTTTCTTATTTATATTCATTTTCTTTTTATATGAAGAGTCGTTTTACCTCTAATTGCTAATAGTAACGTTTCCAAGAATAACTGGTCATTTATGTTAAATTTTAGATTTTGTATTGGAATATCGTTAATAGCCACATTTGTGTCTTGGATATCTGCAGCATATTGTCTTTTAACATCATCTTTTATCAATTTTATTTCATCAACATATTTTGGGTGCCCGCCAGTGCCCGGAAATTGCCCGGAGGGGCACCTGGGGTCTACCTCCACCAATGGAAGCTGGAAAGTCGCCATATGAACTTAGCTGTTGGTGCAACTATAAAATCCAATTCAATCAATCAACATATTTTGTTTCTTTTAATAGGGAGTTATTAAATTTCCAATATGACTTGCCTTTTATAAATTTCCAAATTCAAATTGTATATAAATCATAGAATGATCAGTACGGCAACCTGGGAGTATGATTGCATCATCTAAGTCGGTATATAAATGATCAGCAGTTAGAAAAAAATCTAGTCTTGCCATTTTTACTGTGTTTCTACGAAGCCATGTTTATTGTTATTTTTCCTACATTTTGCTCTCTCCAGCAATCAATTAAATTATTTTCTACAATAACTTCTGAAACAGTATCACGTGCATATTATCATAATTAAAAGTATCCATGTCTGGATTTAGAACCGAGTTAAAGTCATTCGTTATTATATATGGTTTATCATATTCTTTTATATTTTCTCCTAACTTACGAAAGAAACTGTGAGTATCCCGGCTATTTGGTGCGTATATATTAATAAGAGTAATATTTGTATCACATATAGTTGTATCTAAAATCAACATATTACCATCCATGTCATTTTCGAAACTTTTAACCTTAAAGTTGTCTGTTTGCGTGTTTGTTTTTGTGTATTGTAGTTGACTGTCGTCCTTGAATGCTGCTTTCCCTGTCCGATATTTTTATCCTTCTTTAAAGTTATTATTTATAAGAATGGCAACTCCGCTTGATTGGCCAGTATGACTGTTAAAAAAACACTCGAATCCCCACTGTGCTCTAATATAATTGACTTCACTTTTGATGAAATGGCTATCCCGTAAGAAATAATTTGAATATGTTTTCCCTTTCAAAAACTCTTTGTCACCCAGTCCCTGCACATTCATTGAAACTAAGGAAACGTTATCTGTCATTTAAAGTAGTGTGTATATAAGGAAGGCTAAAAAGGCCACGATATTGCTATAAGCTGAATGTAGATATATTTGCTCTTGATCTAACTGAATACCATGTACATGGGACACCAAGATTTGTAAAGCTCCTTATTGTAAAACAAAGAAACAAAAAAGTATAGTATTACTACCAGACATGTTTGGATAGATAGGCAGAAGGTGGCAAATATTGACGATAAAAACAATACACTATTTAAACCAACAAACACACACACACACGTGCTCACGCAGAACATACATCGCCAAGGCGAAATAGTAAATAAACAAGTGGGGAGGGGGCCTTACAATGTTATGCTAGAGACAATGTCACGTCCATGTCTCTTGTTGTACACTATATATATATACATATATACACACATTTGCTCATATAAACTATACATACGCCTACAATGTTGTTTTCCTTTTCAAACATTTACGTGATAACTTGTATTACTAAACTGCGTGATGCCATATAAATAAACGCAACAGACATGAAAAACCATATAGTGAATACAAAACCGACAGTATGTGTTTGCTTTTACATTTATTTTGAATACCTGGTAGTTCTGAGCTCTGATTGCTCTGGTAACTGTTCAATGAGCAATGATTATAATTATCAAAGTAGTGTCACTTCAATGCTAAAAGAACTCAAATGGCCTACCTTAGAATACAGACGAAAAATGACATCTCTCATCATTTTTTACAAAATTCAAAATAACTTATTATGTGTTGATCATCACCATCTGCAACCGTCACGTAACATGAACTTAGTTATCCCATTTCCAAATACCTAAAACTCTTATTTTCCAACAACCATACGGAGAGCGCTAGTTTTGACATGTTCAAGTCTACACTCCCCCCCCCCCCCTCCCCCCCCCCCCCCCCACACACACACAGATAGTTTCCCATAGATACCAGGATATTTTTAGGTTTTTAATCTTACATATTTTTAAATTTTAATTGTTCCCTGACTTGCGCCTCCTTATGATCTTCAATATGAAGAATGGGAGTATTCCGATGACCATGTGCGTATAACACTTGCTTCTTGGAAAGTAACCAAATGAACCACAAAGCATCGTATTCCATTTACGAAAGAAGTATAATATCAGTTTTTAAATGGACTGTTAAAACAATGACCGTTCGAACGTAAAATGGTTCAGGTCGACTGCCGAACACTAACATTTCAAAAGAGTTACTCTTGTCGGCGTGTTTACACGTGTCTATCTAAAATATTGGTTATATATCGGAATACATAAATATATGTAAGTGTATCTTATAGACATGTATGTACTTAAAACATGTTAAACATCATCCCTATTTTATAATGTCCGGCATTCTCCTGTAATGAATAAATATTAAACCTACGCACAGAAGGAACGTGTTGGGACTGAAAAAAAAAGTGAAAAAAAAGTGAAAAAAAAGAATAATGAAAATAAAAGTTGAAAAATAAAATTTGAATTTTTTTTTCGCTGAAAAACAAATTCAAACTATGGTCTCTTACATGGGGTTAGAATTTTGGTTAGGATTGTTTTTGGTGTGCAGTTCTTAGACTATGATCTCTTACATGGGGTTAGAATTTTGGGTATGATTGTTTTTGGTGTACAAGACTATGGTCTCTTACATGGGGTTAGAGTTTTGGGTATGATTGTTTTTGGTGTACAAGACTATGGTCTCTTACATGGGGTTAGAGTTTTGGGTATGATTGTTTTTGGTGTACAAGACTATGGTCTCTTACATGGGGTTAGAGTTTTGGGTATGATTGTTTTTGGTGTACAAGACTATGGTCTCTTACATGGGGTTAGAGTTTTGGGTATGATTGTTTTTGGTGTACAGTTTTTCATTGATTTGATATGTTTTGATGTGTGTATACAAATGTAGTAAAACATTTTTCAGATTAATTTTTCAAAAAAAAAATTTTCAACTTTTTCTTTGTTTTTTCACATTTTCTTTTTCAGTCCCAACACGTTCCTTCAACCTGTGAACCTAAGTACCTAATATTTACATTTTACAACGCTATCGTCCATTTTCCTAATAAAATTATAATCCGAGTCATTTACACGGAGCTAGTCACCTGTTCCTAATAAAGGAATGGGGGGGGGGGGGGGGGGGTTGGGGGAGAAAGGTTTTAGACGGATCATGATGTTTATGGATTTATTTGGCTATGACCTAGTTTCAACTCGACATGTTCCCCTTTTTTTCAATGTTTAAGCGGTATCCGCCTTCTTTGTGTTATCAATCAGATGATTGTCTGATAAACTTTAGACCAAGACAAACATTTTGATATGTATAACATGTTTTGTTCTAGGTTTGTTACCATCTACCCCATCGATGTTGGCCATGGTCACTACTTTTCAGGCAACATGTATTTATTTCTACACTTTATTTTGTTAGACATTAATTTTAAAAGTTATTAAATGATCAAGATATAGCCAATGTGTTTATTCCGTTAAGTAACCTTGAGCACATGGTGGCCTATATCATTTTGAACATTAAACCCTTCGAATATATTTATATTTTAATATTGAATGATATTGGCTTACATCGAAAGTCGAAAAGGAAATATTGGTCGGATGAGAAGCTCGTAATTACGGCAATTGTTCCTTATGAATAAACCATATATTTCAGAGGTATTATTGTTTACGAATGATCATTGCTGCCGTACATTACATTACAGGAAGGTTTTGAATACTCGGTATTCAAGTGGGGCCCAAATGAACATTTTCATTTTTTTATGCGTTTTTTGTCCCCTTCGTTTTGCTTGTTACATATTTTAATGAAAACGGTATCTACCTTTCTTTGTTAATTGATTAGTGTTATGTCCTGTCGGTCACAAGCACTTGTATTGGGTCAAAACATAAATTGACAAAATATGTGGTGGGAAGTGGGGGGAAAAACGTACTCTAGGCCCACCCCTGTCAGATTACTGAGATGTCTCTGCCCTCCCTCTAACCCACTTCGTTCCTACGGCTATGCATTAAAGTGTGCAAAGTATGATCGAAACAATATCTAGACAATTTACATCAATAAGTATAAGTGGTTGAGGATTCAGAAGTGGACGGAGTGGGGAATTCACGTGTAAAGCTTATGTTATGCGTTCGTCTGCCAACTGTTGTTTTTTCAGCGTGGCGACCCCACCCCACCCCACACCCACACTCCCTCTACACATACCCACATACATTCATTTAAGCCTAATTGTGTCTATACATTTAGGATGTCCCATTGGTTAAATGGCGGAGGGAATATAAACCATAGAACTAAACACACACATACATAAACTCAAATTTTGTATCTGCCATGGCTTTTATTCTTTCATCAACAGCACCAAGTTTAGACTCATGTCTAACGGTTGATAGTACATTCTTTAAATAAACTTTTTCGTTCGATTATATTATGTTGATAACTATACTGAAGCGAAAAAGAAACGCAATTCGGGAATTTCTTCTATACATTGTATATACTGCACACTTAATTCCACATAATATTCCAAAGAAATCTGAAGATATTTTGTAAAAACAAAGTTGCAGTTAGTTAGAAAAAGGACACAACTGGACACACAGTACAGTTTCATAATTGTTAAAGTTTCTCTTTGAAAAATTTAGCCATTTCATTACAGTATTTAACGTAAAGTGTTTGCAAATTTTTGCATCCTAAATTTGATCACATGCTTGAGCCAAACGCGTACTCTGTCAATAATGACACTTTGAAGGAATACTATTTGCTGTGATATGTGTTATTTTAGTCTTTTTTTTATTACGTAACTATTGTGTGCCATTCGATTAACAGCAGCATAGTGTACATACAATATTTAGCGGAAATTCCCGATTTGCGTTTCAGTATACTTTTCTGTTTAAGTTTTAAATAATAAAGACAATTCAACGACAATCAATATTCGATCTTTTCTGATGTCGCTCCATTACAGTTTACATTAACCAGAGTGTACGTGTACAGTTACAAAATGTTGAATACGGTGGCACAGTAACTAGCAAGAACCTGTTTACTCCATTTTCATTGAAAACATTGTTACCTTTAGCGTTAGTCGTTAACATGAAAAGTTGTTACCTTTGGCGTTAGCATTAGCATTGTTACCTTTAGCGGAAGCGGTGACTGTTACCTATAGCGGAGACTGTTACCTTTAGCTTTGGAACTGTTAACCTTTAACGGCGGCTGTTACCTTTAGCGGAATTGTTACCTTTAGAGTTGTTACACACATGCATGTATAAAACTCATCAAAGAGAACGATATTCAGTACGCAACGAGGTTGAAGACAAGAGCGAGATATTTAGAGAGAAAACCATTGAACTGTCATAACATATACAGTCGTTACAAAAACATACAAAATCGGCTGATGTCCTTCTATTTCCTAAGTATTTGTATGGTATTTAAGGTAAATAAAACAAATCCGCGTCAATAAACTAAGCATCATTAATATTCAGCATCAGTAAAGCCTACAGATAGAGGATATTTGTTGTTTCGACGAATTCTTCCAAGAGTTAGAAGAGTTCGTCACCACGCAGAACTGCTGCAACAGACGTGACAGTAAGGAAAAGGAATCCTCCCGGGTTAGGGAAGCAGTCGAAAGGATCTGATGATCCAGTTAGATTGCACAACAGATTTGTAGACTTGGAGATGGAGGTGGATGATCCAGCAACTCTGGATCTCCCAAAGTTGCCAACTGCCAACTCCAAAGGTCGTAAACCCGTATTTCCACCGTAGCAACATCAAAATCAAATAAGGTCATTCAATGGAACTGCCGAGGTTTAAAGCCTAATTATGATGAAATCAGCTTAATTTTAAATAAATACCACCCTGTTGCATTATGTCTTCAAGAAACTTTCTTGAATACTAGTGATAAGATATCCTTTAAAAGCTATTCATTATATAACTATATTTGTAATAAAAATGATAAAGCCGCTGGAGAAGTTTCGATTCTTGTGAATCTAAACATTCCTCACAGAACTTTTGCGCTGAAAACTGATTTGCAAGCTGCTGCGGTCAGTGTTATGATGCACAGAGTTATAACAATATGCTCCTTATATTTACCACCTAGTACTTTACTAGACCTTAAAGATCTAAATCATCTAGTTGGACAATTACCATCACCTTTTATACTCGAGTGCGATTTTACTGCACACACCTACAGATGGGTTTGTAAAGATATAAACGATAAAAGCACGAAAGTTGAGGAATTCTTAACCAAAAGCAATTTGTGTCTTTTTAATGATAACAAATCACAAGCTTATTTACATCCTACTACAGGCTCTCATTCTTCCCTTGATTTAACGATATGAGATCCAACGCTCTTGATGGACTTTTCGTGGAGTGTTGGTGACGACCTTTGTTGAAGTGACCACTTCCCCATATTTCTTAAAAATATCGGCCCTCCATTTATCGAAAAAACGCAACGATGGAAACTTCGCAAAGCTGATTGGGCTACGTTTCAATCTCCTTGCGAGGAACAATTAAAGCCTTCTGTTTTCGAGAATGTCAACAAAGCGCTTCATAATATAGCTGATCAGACCATTTCAAAAACCTCGGAAAATCCAAAACGCCCACATAAACCATGATACGATGATGACTGCAAAAAGGCAGTCAGCGATCGTAAAGCTGCATTAAATGCTTTCAATTTGCGGCAAACCCAAAATAATTTAGATAATTTTAGTTTTTCGTCCGAAAGCACGTCGAACTATTAAATACAGCAAGAGGATATCCTGTAGATTTTACGTCTCTGGGCTGAATTCTCGCTCATCACTTAAGAAGACATGGAACATGGTCCGGAAAATAAGCGGTAAAGGTAATTCTAGGGCTGTAGATCAACTTAAAACTGATAATGGAGATATAACTTCTGTCCAAGACATTAGAAACACTTTGGCAGAAACTTTTTCTAAAAACTTTTCTTCTGAAAATTGTCGGTAAAGGTAATTCTAGTTCTGAAGATCAACTTAAAACTGATAATGGAGATATAACATCTGTCCAAGACATTAGAAACACTTTGGCAGAAACTTTTTCTAAAAACTTTTCTTCTGAAACTTGTCAACCAAATTTTCTAAAAAATAAGAAACTAAAATAACAGAAGAAGCTGAACTTCTAGTCGAAAACTTGGAGAAATACAATAAACTGTTCACTCTCAAAGAACTTGAGCCCTTCTCTTAGCCCTTCAGTATACCATTAAATTAAAATATAACCCTTCAAACCCAACTTCCGAAATGTTTTTAATCCTAATTATGAACATATTTTTCATCAAACACCGAAGGCCATTCGACCATTTGGTCACTATTTTACTGCTAACCATAAAATAAATATAAATATGAAAAACAAAATCAAATATCAAACACTAGGATCCTGTTCAGGAATTAGGTAGACGTCATCATAGATTCCACAATATATGGAGTCATAGCCCAATTAAAGAGGAACACGTACTATACATGCATGATACTTTAATTATCTGTACTTTACGTTATATTTGTTTTGGTAACAATTCTGTATCGGATTATATAACAATAAAATTGATCTGATATAATTTGATTTGATATTAATGAAAAGCTCGACAAGTTTCAAAATCAGATATAGCGGATTAGTAACATCAGAGTTATGGCCAATTGATTTATTGAAAAAAAATCCATATTCTGCATTTTGAACACTCTAGCACCTTCATTTTGTATTTGATTTTTACCAAACCTTGCCAGATTGTTGATGTTAATAAAAGCTTGGACACGTTCGAAAACCAGCTTTATCTGATTAGTAACTCTAGAGATATGCCCTTGATTTATTAAAAATGTCATGTTCTGCCTTGTGAACACTCGCAAATTCATTTTGTATTTTATCTTTACCAAACGATGAAAGTTTGAACACTTTTGAAAACCAGCTATATCGATTGGTAACAACAGACTTATGAGTTACGACCCTTGATTTATTGAAAAATGCCTTATTAATAGGGCTTGTGTACTATTGATTTTATTAATATTGAGTTCTGCTCAACCCGGGGCTGGAGGGCGTGAGCGGTAGCTAGCATATTTCACTACCGCTCATGAACAGTCTCAATCAAACCGAGACTGCAATATTTCGTATGTGACGTGCTCAGCCGTTTCCAAAGGTCCATTATCATACTCTTTTTTGTTAATACTTTAGCATCTTCATTTTGTATGTAATCTTTTCCAAACTTGGCAAAATTGTTTATATTAATGAAAGCGCTGACAATTTCAAAACCAGCTATATCAAAATGGTAACAACAGCATTATGTATGGAACGCCATGACTGTCTTATGATGTTGTCGATTAATAGTAGATCCGTGCGTTTCCTTTTATATGTGGTAGAGTGGTAGACCTTTCATGATATGCAGTGCATTTTTAATTATATATGGTAAATAAATAGTTATATGTGGTAGAAAGGTATTTATATGCAATAGATTAATCATTATATGCGATAGATAAGTCATTGTATGTAGTAGATAAACCATTATATGCAGTCCAGTTATAATTATATGTAGCGCATTTATATTTTATGCAGTACTTTATCTAATATATCTAATATATGAGGTCCTTTGAACATTATATGAAGTAGATTTGTATTTATATGCAAGGCTTCTGTTGGCTTGATATGTGATATATATTTTAATATACGTGGTGGATACGTCTTTATATTTGGTGCTTTCAGTTGCATTATATTCAGTACAAACGTCTTTATACGTGATTCAATTCTTATGATATGCAGTGCTTTTTCTGAGATCAATCGGAACACACGTTTTTTAAGATGTTGCGATTTTATCGGAAATCTAACAGGGAGAAAAATAAAACCTACATACCCTAGTTTTTGCTCTACTGTCCAAGGGCCAGCAGAGCTTATGGGTTGACGAGTTGTCCGTCGTCCGTCTGTCGTCTGTCGTCTGTTCATTAACTTTTATCTTGTTAAGACGATAGAGCTTTCATCCGATCTTTACCAAACTTTAACAGATTGTTAAATAATTGAAAGCATGGACAAGTTTGAAAACCAACCAGATCAGTAACAGCAGAGTTATGGCCATTGATTTAGTTAAAAATGCTATATTCTGCCTCGTTAAGACGATAGGATCTTCGATCTTCATCAGACTTTATCAGATTGTTAATATTAATGAAAGCTCGGACAAGTTTAAAAACCAGCCAAATCGAAGTAGTAACAGCGGAGTTATGGCCGTTGATTTAGTTAAGAATGTTATATTTTGTATCGCTAGGACGATAGGGTCTTCATTTTCCATCCGATCTTTACCAAACATTACCAGATTGTTATTATTAATGAAATCTCAGACATGTTCGTAACCAGCCGGATCGGACCAGTAACATCGGAGTTATGGCCCTTGATTTAGTTTAAAATGCTATATTTTGCCTCGTTAAGACGTTAGGGCCTTCATTTTTCATCAGATCTTTACCAATTTTACCAGATTGTAATTATAAATGAAAGCTCGGCCGAACAAGTTCAATAACCAGCCAGATTGGATCATTTACACCGGACTTATTGCCCTTGATTTTCTGAATATGCTATATTTTGGCCTCATTAAGACGAAAGAGCCTTTATTAGGCCAGATTTCAGTGATACATTTGTACATGTTTTGGCCGTTTGAAGGTTTTTATACGCACACTTTGCCTGGACTAGTTCTCCTGAGCCCCTCGCCGAAACTTCGCCATATTCCGGTTGAATGATTGTTGGCCCTTTAAATGTTATAATACACACACTTTGTTCAGATTAGTCTCTTATGAACTCTTTGCCGAAATTCAACAAATCTTGGCGGGGATGATCAGTACCGAGCCTAGTTGCACCTATCATTGCCGTGTTCTGGTTGAATGATTTTTGGCAGAGTTATGACCTTGGATTAAAGGTGTTATACACTAACTTTGTGCAGACTAGTTCTCCTGAACCGCTGGCTGGATTTCAACACAATCTTGGCAGCGATGATCAGTACTAAGCCTAGTTACATATGTCATCGTTATGTTCCGCTTGAATGATTTTTGAAAGAATTAAGGCCCCTGATATATAAACTTCATCTTTAGCCAGTAGAGCATAAACAGGCTCTCTTGGGCCTCTTGTTTTTCAATGCTTTAGCGGAAACAAATATTTTGCTTGCCTAACTGTGAGGAAGGGTGACACATAACAGGGGAAGGGTGACACATTAAAGATAGAAAGGGTGACACATTACAGAGGGAAGGGTGACTCATTACAGAGAGAAAGGGTGACACATAACTGTGTAGAAGAGTGACACATAACAGAAGGGAAGGGTGACACATTACAGAGTTGAAGGGTGACTCATTACAGCGGGGAAAGGTGACACATTAAAGGGAGAAAGGGTGACATATTACAAAGGAGAAGGGTTACACATTACAGAGAAAGTGGTGACACATTACAGACTGGAAGGGTGACACATTACAGAGGGAAAGGTGACACATTGCAGAGGGGAAGGGTGACAGTTACACTTACAGAGTGGATGTGAGACACATATGGATGTGTGACACATAACAGAGGAAGGGTGACACATTACAGAGGGGAAGGGTGACACATTACAGAGGAAGGGTGACACATTGAAAAGGAAGGGTGATACATTAAAGAGCGGAAGGGTTACTCATTACAGAGAGAAAGGGTGACACATTACAGAGTGGAAAGGTGACACATTACAAAGGGGAAGACTGGCACATTACAGAGGAAGGGTGACCCATTACAGAGGAAGGGTGACATATTACAGAGGAGAAGGTTGATACATTACATATACAGAGGGGAAGGGTGACACATAACAGAGGAAGGGTGACACAGTACATATGGAAAGGATGACACATTACAGAGGGGAATGGTGACACATTAAAGAGAGAAAATGTGACACAATACAGTGGAATGGTGACTCATTAAAGAGACAAATTGTGACACATGTTAGGATGGAAGGGTGACACATTACAGAGTTGAAGTGTGACTCATAACAGAGAGGAAGGGTGACACATTAAAGAGAGAAAGGCTAACACATTACAGAGGGAAAGGGTGACCCATTACAGAGGGAAAAGGTGACCCATTACAGAGTGGAAGGGTGACATATTATGAAGGGGAAGTGACACATTAAAGAGAGAAAATTTGACACAATACAGTGGAAGGTTGACTCATTAAAGAGAGAAATTGTGACATATGTTAAGGTGGAAGGGTGACATATTACAGAGTTGAATGGTGACTCATTATAGAGAGGAAGGGTGACATTAAAGAGGGAAAGGATGACACATTATAGAGGGGAAGGGTGACCCATTACACAGGAAAAGGGTGACCCATTACAGAGTGGAAGGGTGACATATTATGAAGGAGAAGGGTGACACATTACAGAAGAACAGTGACACAGAGGAAGGGTGACATATTACAGAGGGGGAAGGATGACACCTTACAGATAGAACGGTGACACATTACGGAGTGGAAGTCGCTTCAGAGAAAGAGTGACACATGATTTTCGAACACTGCAAATTCAGGATTAATCCTGAAATCAGGATTTCGGAATCGTCCATTTCCTAATTAAACTGTGTTAACCAGTTTGTTGCCCCTGCATATTTTAGTTTTGTTGACATTACAGACGATGCGTGGCAAGTTAGACTAGACGGGGCCGTTAAAATCACACTCCCTGTTGTTAGATTTCCGATAAAATAACAACATCTTAAAAAACGAATGTTCCGATTGATCTCATCATCATAATTAAACAAGAGGCCCAAGAGATCCTGTGGACGCTCTGCTGGCTAACATGGCTCTTATAACATCAATGAAGCGAGTGACTGCCATATACGTTTTTTTGAAGGTTTTTGGGCAAAAAAAGCTTTTTAACTAAAACAAGGGTCATAACTAAAGAATCTGGTAAAGTTCGGTAAAGATCAGATGAAAAATGAAGGCCCTACCATATGAACGAGGCAAAATATAGCATTTTTAACTAATTCAAGAGCCATAACTCCTCTGTTACTGGTCCCACTGGTCCAACATAGAGATAAAAAATAAATAAAAATAAAATAATAATAATAAAAAATAAGAAAGCCATAAAAGCTGGTAAATTTCGGCAAAGATCAGATGCAAAATGAAGGCCCTATCGTATGACAAGGCAAATTATAGCATTTTTAACAAAATCAAGGGCCATAAATCCGCTGTTACTGGTCCAATCTAGATGGTTTTCGAACCTGACCGAGCTTTCATTGACATTAACAATCTGATAAAGTTTGGTAAAGATCGGAAGAAAAATGAAGGCCTTACCGTCTTAACGAGGCAAAATATAGCATTTTGAACTAAATCAAGGGCCATAACTCCGCTGTTATATCCGATATGAATGGTATTCGAACTTTCCGATCTTTCATTGATATTACAATCTGATAAAGTTTGGTAAAGATCGGATGAAGTACATAACGAGAAGGGGACTCAGATGGTAACACATTTATTCTAGATGTTACAATTAATGGGAAAAGGATGACCTTAATAAATATTTATGGTCCCAATAAAGATAAACCAGATTTTTATACAAACATAAAGCAAGATATTGATAGATATGGAAACAAAACTATTCGGGGGGGGGGGGGGGGGGAGTGTTAAAAATCTGATTGATGAATGTAACTTAGTAGACTGCTGGAGAGAACTAAATTTTGATAAAAAGGGTTTCACATTGAGACGCCCAAATGCTAATACAATGGCAAACTAGACATCTTTTTAATATCAGAACATTTATTTACTGACATCGAAGACAGCGCAATTTTATCCGGGTACAGAAAAGACCATTCAATAATAACTATATCTTTTTCTTTTGGAAAATCAAAACAAAAATCTATAAATCAAAGACATTCCTTGTAAATATTTGTTGTTGGATATTGATGAGCACCTTTTTTTGAAACTTTATTGATGGATATTCGTGGGAAAACAGTATCATATTTATCTTTTATTAAACAAGATGCTCTAGTGGGCCTGTAGACGCACTACTCTGTACAAATCTCATATTTAGCCATTTCCTATATAAACTTTGGGTCGCCACGGCGGCCATTTTGATTATTGCAAGAAAACAAAAAAACACAAACTGAATAGACGCCAACAATTGTGATAAAGTTTCAACAAAATCCTTCAAAAGGTTTCAGAGAAGATTTCATATTTAACCTTTCATATATAACTCTATGTAAACCTAGGGTCATAATTTTGATTATTCGATGATAACGAAATACACAAATTTGATAGAGGCCAACCCAAGGAACATGTATATGATATTTCACTGGAATGGATTAAGTGGTTTCGGAAGTGATGTCGTTTGAAATTTTCTTAAATATGACTTAGTTTTAGCAATGGTGGCCATCTTGGACAACTGGCGGCTGCGAAAAACACAAATCTGAGGCGCACTATCCCAAAGATCGTTGTGATATAGTTTCAACAAAATCCTTCAAGAGGTTTCAGAGAAGATGTCAAATTTAGCCTTTTCCTATATAACTCTATGTAAATTTTGGGTCGTCGTGGCGGCCATTTTGATTATTCGACGATAACAAAAAACACAAATTTAATAGAGGCCAAAACATGGAACATGTGTATGATATTTCACTGGAATGGTTTAAGTTGTTTCGGAGGAGGTGTCGTTTGAAATCTCTTTAAATTTGACCTAATTTTAGACATGGTGGCCATTTTGGATGACTGACGGCCGCGTAAAACAAACAAAATGAGGAGGACTATCCCAAAGATCATTGTGATTAAGTTCCTATTTCAGAGAAGATGTCATTTTTAGCCTTTTCCTATATAACTCTATGTAAAATGTGGGTTGACGTGGTGGCCATTTTGATTATTCGACAATAATGAAAAACATTAACTTGATAGAAGCCAACCCAAGGAACATGTACATGATATTTCACAAGAATGGAATAAGTGTTTTCGGAGGACATGTTGTTTGTAATGTCCTTAAATTTGACCTAGTTTTGGACATGGCGGCCATCTTGGACAACTGGCGGCCGCAAAAAACATAAATTTGAGAGGGACTATCCCTAATATCATGGTGATTAAGTTTCATCAAAATCCTTCAAGAGGGCCCAGAGAAGATGTCATTTTTAACCTTTTCCTACATAACTCTATGTTAATTTTGGGTCGCCGTGGTGGCCATTTTGATTATTAGACGAAAACGAAAAACACAAACTTGATAGAGGCCAACCCAAGAAACAAGTATATGATATTTCACAAGAATGGAAAAAGTGGTTTCGGAGGAGATGTCGTTTGAAATTTCCTTAAATTTAACCTAGTTTTAGCCATGGCGGCCATCTTGGATGACTGGCAGCCGCAAAAAACACAAATCTGAGAGGGACCCACATCATTCTGATTTAAGTTTCATCAAAGTGCTTCAATCGGTTTCAGAGAAGATGTCATTTTTAAACTTTTCCTATATAACTCTATTTAAAATTTGGGTCGCCGTGGCGGCCATTTTGATTATTCGACGATAACGAAAAACACAAACTTAATAGAGGCCAACCCAAGGAACATGAATGTAATATTTCAGTAGAATATAATTTGTGGTTTCGGAGGAGATGTCTTTTGAAATTTACTTAAATTTGACCTAATTTTAGCCATGGCGGCCATCTTGGATGACTGGCGGCCGCGAAAAACAACAATCTGAGAGAGACTATCCCAAATACCATTGTGCATAAGTTTCATCAAAATCTTTCAGGCGGTTCTAGAGAAGATGTAATTTTTAACCTTTTCCTATATAAGTCTATGTAATATTTGGATCGCCGTGGCGGCCATTTTGATTATTTGACGATGCCGAAAAACATAAACTTGATAGAGGCTAACACAAGGAACAATTATATGACATTTCACAAGAATGGAATAATTGGTTTCGGAGGAGATGTCTTTTGAAATTTACTTAAATTTGACCTAATTTTAGTATGGCGGCCATCTTGCATGACTGGCGCCCGTGAACAACAAAAATCTGAGAGAGACTATCCCAAATATCATTGTGCTTAAATTTCATCAAAATATTTCAGGCGGTTTCAGGGAAGATGTAAATTTTAACCTTTTCCTATAAAACTCTATGTAAACTTTGGGTCGCCGTGGCGGCCATTTTGATTATTTGACGATAACGAAAAACACAAACTTGATAGAGGCCAAGGAACATATATATGATATTTCACAAGAATGGAATAAGTGGTTTCGGAGATGTCGTTTGAAATTTACCTAAATTTGACCTAGTTTTGGCCATGGCGGCCAACTTTCAGAGGAGATGTCGATTTTATAAAATTGCTAACAGACGGACAGACAGACGGACAGACGAACAACGGACGAATAGTGATCGCATAAGCTCCCTGACCTTTGGCCAGTAGAGCTAAAAAACAAGAAGATAAAACAGAAGCAAATCTATTAAAAGAAATAGAGATGTTAGAAAAGCAATTAGATGTTGATTTAATTCGTTTAGAAAGTAAAAGAAAAGTCTGTTTGAACTTAGACAAAACAAATTAGATGAAGTAAAAAAAAAAAGATCGAAAATATCCTCTCTTATTTCTACTGAAGACAAAGTCCTAAAACATGCTACTAGTCTTTTAAAAGATACTAGGATTTTTTATCAATCATTGTATACACATAGACCAGTAAAACATGTAAATTTAAATGAACTGTTTAAAGATAGTCATATACCAAAACTTACTAGAGAGCAACAAAATACACTAGAAGGCTCAATAGAATTATCAGAATTATTATTTTGTTTAAAAAACGCACAAAATCTCAAGAGCCCAGGCTCTAGTGGTTATACCATGGAGTTTTACTGGAAAGATATTGGAATTTTTCTCTTGAGAATAAAACCATGGTTTATTAAAAAGTTAACTTTCAATCTCGCAAAAAGAAGGAATTATAACATGCATTCTAAAAACAAACAAAGATAAACAATACTTCAAAAATTGGAGACCAATTTCTGTATTAAATTGCTCATATAAATTAGCGTCAGCATGCGTCGCGCAGCGTTTAAAAAAAAGTTTTACCTTTCCTTATAAACGATGATCACACTTTTTTTTTTGGCAGGGCGATAAATAGGTGAAAATACGCGTTCTATATACGATTTGTTTTATTATACTGAAACAAATGATATACCTGGACCACTTCTTATTGCAGATTTTGAAAAAGCTTTTGATACACTTTCATGATCATTTATTGATCAGGTATTATGATTTTTTTCAGTTTGGACAAAGAATAAGGAAGTGGATAAAGGTTTTCTACACTGATATAAAATCCTGCATTTCCGTTAATGGTCACTTATCAGAATGGTTTTCTATTCACCGAAGCTGCCGACTGAGAGACCCGCTCTCCCCATATAATTTTATCTTATGTGTTGAAATATTAGCTAGACTGATTAGGACACATAAAGACATCACAGGAGTCAAAGTAGGGGACACTGAATATGTAATTTCTCAATATGACGATGATACTCCTTTGTATTAGATGGCACTGAAAAATCACTTCAATATGCCCTAATTGTTTTAAAATTCTTTGCAGAAATATCAGGTCTTAATGTTAATGTTGATAAAACTAGAGTTATATGGTTTGGGGAAAATAAAGGCTCAAAGACTAAACTTTGTAAAGATGTAAATTTAAATTGGGATCAAGGAGACTTTGTGATCCTTGGTATCATAATGTCAACGAACCTACATAGTCGCATTAAATTACGATAGAAAAATAAAAGAAATTAAATCATTAATACTATCTTGGTCGAACAGAATACTCACACCAACTGGAAAAATTACTGTCATAAAGAGCTTAGCTTTATCAAAATTAACCCATTTATTTTCATCTTTACAAAATCCACCTGACAGTCAGATAAAAATACTACAATAATTATTGTGTGTTTCAATTTCCTATAAAATAATCACCCAGACAAAATAAAGAGAACTGTTGTTACCCAAGATTATGAACATGGGGGATTAAGAATGATTAATATTAAACAATTCATATATTCATTGAAACTAACATTGATTAGAAGATTCCTAGTTGGAGATAAAAAATGTATAAAAATCCATAAACATAAACATCCATTTACGACTAAGATGTTATTTTCTGGGTAATGATTATGTAAAACAAAATTGCAAGATATATGCAATCCCTTTTGGAAGGATGTATACACAAGTCTGGATACTCTATTAAATGTTAAACCACTGTCATGGAAACATTTTTTAACACGGCCGTTATGGTACAACAATAACATTAAGATCGGAAGATCAAGTTTATAAGAGATGGTATGACAACTATTATATTTATTAATGATCTAATGGATAACAATGGTAATCTGCTTCCTTTTTGCTTATTTACAGAAAAGTTTAGCATACTTTCAAATTTTATAGAATATGAAGGTATGACTGCGGCAATTAGGGAGTATCTTCAAAATCTGAATTTTGCACATCTGGCCATCAACTTAAAAAACCCAGTTTGCCCATTAGTAGTTTCTCTCATAACTGGAACAAAAAAGGGCTGTCCCCGTATGAAAATATGGGGCAGAATCCGGCCAGAAATGGGATGGAATTGAGCAGGAATCATCACTTCTGGCCAGAAAGCAAAAGGAAGTAATAACTCTGCCCTAAAAGAGTTGGTGTACATGATGTTTTTTGGGCAGAAATAACAAAAATTACGGGCAGAATCAATTGTGAAGCAGAAAGATCATACTTTGAGAAATTCAACTGAACAGAAAGTTCGGACAGACATTTAATGAAGGAGGAAAATCGGACTTAGAAAATGCTAACAAAATTGGACTTAAATTGTTTTGACAAATTTGAAATTGCAATTTTTAATGTCACATAAAATAAAGTCTAGAAGGGTGAGCAAATAACAAGGGAATAACTATCCATTATAATAAAGAGCTGCTGCTGCAACTACTACTACTACTACTACTATTACCTCTATAACTGATGCTGCTGCTGCTGCTACTGCTACTGCTACTACTTCCGCTGCTGCTACTATTACTACTGTTACTACTACCACTAATACTGCTACTGCTGATACTACTATTACTTCCACTTCTGCTGTTACTTATATATTACTACTGCTACTGCTATAACTACTACTACCATTACTAATACTATTACTACTAATGCTACGCAGCAGCTGCTACTACTACTACTATTACTACTACCACTACTACTGGTGCTGCTGATACTACTATTGCTGTTAATGCTACTACTACTACTACTACAACTACTACTACTACTACTTCTGCTACTGCTGCTGCTGCTACTACTTCTGCTGCTGCTGCTGCTACTATATTACTACGGTTGTTGCTATAACTACTCCTACCTGTACTAGTATTTCTGCTGCTGCTACTGCTACTACTACTACTAACTACTATTACTACTACCACTACTACTGCTGCTGCTGCTACTATTGCTGATGCTGCTGTTGCTATGCTACTACTCCTCCTACTACTATTACTACTATACTACTACTTAATCTGCTGCTGCTGCTGCTATATTACTATATACTATTACATATCAATGATTACTACCATTACTACTACTATTATTACTAGTGCTACTGCTGCTGCTGCTACTACTACTACTACTACTACTACTACTATTACAACAACAGCAACAACAACCACTAATAAAACAAATATATAAAATAAAAGAATAATAATATTTTTAATAAAATAATAATTAAAGTAACATTGATAATAATAAAATAAATAATTAATCAATGTTTTCTTTAATTTGGCTATAATAAGCTGGAACAAACACAGTCACATCAATTATGTTCAGACAAATCAAATAATAATTAGTTTACAGAGGGTGATTTCTGATATACTGAAAACGGTCCAGATGTATTCACTGCTGTTAATGTGTAGGCCAACTATATGGCAAGTCTTATCATTTCCACATGTGAGGAGATAAGAGGGTATAATGTCCATCTATTTGTCAATGACCTATATTAATGTTACAATTAGAAAATTATTCTGAGTTTAACTTTCAGTGTGCCCCTGCTTTCCTGAGAATTGATTGGTAGATCAAAATACAGGCTGGGCAGTTTGAATATGTGTTAAACATAATGTTGATAACAGGAGACAGTGATTTGTTTATTAACTTAATACAGTATTAAATTAAAGTGGAATATTTTTAATGAAACAAACATTTTGATTCTGTTGGATTTTAACAAATATGGCTTATCTCATATTTCTATTTTACTGGAGAATTATTCATAACTTTCACATCCGGTCAACTTCCGGTAGGTTGAGATATTCAGTAGGTGAAAATAAAGGGGTTTACTCGGACTTTATCCTCAATCTCTATATGAAAAATGAAAATATTAGATCATGATTTAAATTAAACGTATCCATATTGGTGTTTTAAAATCAGACAACACCAAAAGAAGATACATAGATGTACAAAAAAAAGCTTGTAATATAATTATCACTATAAAATAGTTTTATAAAGGGCTAAAGTCAGTTGAGCACGAACGATAAACATCGAGTTTACCCCCTACCAGAATGTGGAGGTTTTTTATATTATTGATCACTGATTGGTCAAATTATTTTGATGATGTCATGTGGAAGTTACGAATAAGACATAAGCTTGACCACAGCAGAATGAAACTGATGTTTACAGGTGTGTACTAAGTTGAAGTGATTGTTCATAAATTATGGTATACAAGTCAATGCTCATCAAACATTGTGAAATGTAGATCTGATTGCCAATGTAATTAACTTTGTATTCATTAGATAGTAAGCTTTGAATAATTGTTTACAATGTCCTCATCTTTGTATTATCTGTGAGTGTTATGGAAACTCTAATGGATTTCTCCAAACATCTTTAAAACAGCTGCTATATAAACAACCCGTGAAAATGATTTGTATGTGATTAAAAAAAAGTTTTCAGTTTAAATTCATATGTTAAAACTACTATTTGAGAGTTGAAAGAGAGCTGCTTTCTTTGGATCTCATGATAGGCTGATGTCTTTAGTTTATTATGCTAATAGTATACATTTAGGAGTTGCAGTGGCCAGTAGCTACTTCTCTGATCACTTGTTTAATATTCCAATCAATAATATGACTAGGTTGATCTGATGATTTTGCTCTCCTATTGAAGCTATATTATAAATTGAAAAAAAATCAAAAGTTTGTAACAGATACTGAGTTGACACTTTAATATGTTTAATGTTTTGTGTTTCATCTCTTTTTTTAAATTAAGACATAAATATGTCCACACATGAGCCAGAAGCATAAAAAGATTATTCAACCTTCATTTTCATACATATTACACTAGTGAATTATGATAAAAATATTATGACCTTATTAGACACCCCCTCTGCAGGTTATGTGATAAATTATATTAATCGTTTTTTTTCGGTGGGCCATCATCAATTTAGAGCTTATTAACCCCGGCATAATTTTTTTCTGGCCATATATGTTTCCTCCCCTACTTTTTTTAATGGTTTTCCGGCGGTAATCCGGCCGTAAATTTTTACGGCCATACATTTTTCCAGCCGTAATCTTTCCCGAAAAGCTATTAATTTTTCTGGCCATAATCCTCCAGAAAAGTTATATTTAGATTTCTGCCCCATCCCATTTACATATTACGCCCCATTTTCTGCCCCGATTCCGGCCCAATTCCTCCCAGAAATAAAAAAAAATCAATCTGATTACCTCTGTGTGATGGGGCGGAACAATGTTAAAGTACGTGCGTAAAAACAACAAATTCTGTCCCAATAACGGGCAGAATATTTCGTACAGGTCGCCCTATTTATGAAGTTTTAAATAAATCAGGTGTGCAGCCAACATCTATTGCAAAATGGGGTCAATACGGTTAAATATAGACAGAGATTGGAATAAACTATTTAAAATACTTTTCATTTGCACAAAAGATACAAAGTTACAATGGTTTCAAGTAAAAATGAATCACACAATTACTGCCACAAACCTCCTTCTGACAAAAATGAAAATGACAAATGACAATTCATGTAGTTTTTGTACTGATACTTAGAAACCATTACTCATCTATTTTGAGAATGTAGATATTCAAAAACATTTTGGGAGCATTTCAAGTTTACTTGCACAGAAAAGAATATACAAGTTCAACCGGAATGGACTATGAAAATTATTATTGTTGGTTCCATTCAATATGGCATAGTTTTTAATAAATTACTTCTACATTTAAAATACTTCTTATATAAATGCAATTTAGATGGGAGATTGCCATTCCTTGAACATTTTAAACCACAAATTGGATACCTATATCATAATGAAAAAATAGATGCTGCTCTTAAAAATAATCAATTGGAAAAATTTGAAAAGCACTCGTTGGTATATGAAACTATTACTAATCGGCTCCTTTTCGCAAAGTGTTACTCTGTGCTTTTAAAAACGACAAAAACACCAGAAATTGTACTTACTTGTAAATATATTGTTGCACTACGTTTCCCACTGTTCCCATTGAGTAATGAAGAGTCACATCTCAATAGAAACATCTTGTCCTTTTATTTTGTATATGTATTTTCCTCCACAACTTTTTTTCCCAGAATATAATAGGAAAACTCAGTGGAGATATTACATAGATCTGATATAAAATCACGTGTATATCCCATTGTTCTAATATTGTGAGTGTCTATGTAACATACATTTCTTTCAATATAAATATATGTAAATCATCCCTGTTTTTTTTAATAAATAAGTAATGCTTATCATTTGAAGATCGTGAAATTCAATGTCTTCCAAGTTTTAAAGGGATACATGCCAATCATGACATATTATCCTCTGAAGATATTTTGAAATATATACATATTGCAATGCCTCCCTTTAAATTATTTGGCCAATATTCATATTTGCAATCATTCTGAAATCGTAAAGAAAAAAAAACTCCCCATTTGGTTATCTCTATATTGAGATATGCTTTAGTCTAGCTTCTGTAAATATTTGTTGCATTATATTTAAATATATATTTGATGCATATTTTATCGTATAATTGTACAGTTTGATAAGGGGTGGCCCACCCCGACACTCACAAACCTATGATGGGGTGAATAAATGGATCACCATTAATTTTGTGATGAAATTTAAAAAAAAGTTTGGTAAAGATAATATGAACAATGAAGGCCCTATCCTCTTAACGAGGCAAAATATAGCATTTTTAATTAAATCAAAGGCCATTACCGCTGTTACTGGTCCGATATGACTGGTTTTCGAACTTGTTCGAGCTTGCAATGACATTAACAATCTGATAAAATTTGGTAAGGATCGGATGAACAATGAAGTCCTTATAGTCTTAAAGAGGCAAAATACAGCATTTTGAAGTAAATCAAGGGCCATAACTCTGTTGGTACTGGTCTGATATGACTGGTTTTCGAACTTTCTCGAGCATTTAATAACATTAATAATCTGATAAAGTTTGGTAAAGATCGGATGAACAATGAAGCCCCTATCGTCTTAGCGAGGCAAAATATAGCATTTTTAACTAAATCAAGGGCCATAACTCTGTTGATACTAGTTCGATATGAATGGTTTTCAAACTTGTTTGAGCATTCAATAACATTAATAATCTGATAAAGTTTGGTAAAGACCGGATGAACAATGAAGCCCCTATCGTCTTAACAAGGCAAAATATAGCATTTTTAACTAAATCAAGGGCAATAACTCCGCTGTTAATTGTCCGATCTAGGTGGTTTTCAAACCTGTCCGAGCCTTTATTTATATAAAATATCTGGTAAAGTTTAGTAAAGATCGGATGAAAGATGCAGGCCCTATCGTCTTGACTGGTTTTCAAACTTGTTCGAGCTTTCAATGACATTAACAATCTGATAAAGTTTGGTAAAGATCGGATGAACAATGAAGCCCATATAGTTTTAACGAGGCAACATATAGTATTTTTAAGTAAAACAAGGTCCATACTCCGCTGTTACAGGTTCGATATGAATGGTTGTCGAACTTGTCCGAGCTTTCATTGATATTAACCATCTGATAAAGTTTGGTAAAGATCGGATGAACAATGAAGCCCTATCGTCTTAACGAGGCAAAATATAGCATTTTTAACTAAATCAAGGAACATAACTGCGCTGTTACTCGTCTGATTTGACTGGTTTTCTAACTTTTCCGAGCTTTAACTGACATTAACAATCTGTTAAAGTTTGGTAAAGATCAGATGAAATATGGAGGCACTATAGTCTTAAAGAAGCAAAATATAGCATTTTTAACTAAATCAAGGGCAATAACTCCGATTCAGCTGATTCGATCTGGCTGGTTTTTGAACTTGTCCAAGCTTTCATTGATATTAACAATCTGATAAAGTTTGGCAAAGTTGAGGTAAAATATGAAGGCCCTATCGTCTTAACGAGCTTAAATATAGCATTTTAACTAAATCAAGGGCCAAAACTCCGTTTCAACTTTTCCGATCTGGCTGCTTTTCGAACTTGTCCAAGCTATCATCAATATTAACAATCTAATAAAGTTTGGTAAAGTTGAGGTGAAATATGAAGGCCCTATCGTTTTAACGAGCCAAAATATAGCATTTTTAACTAAATCAAGGGCCATAACTCCGCTGGTACTGGTCCGATCTCGCTGATTTTCAAACTTATCTGAGCTTTTATTGATATTAACTATCTGGTAAAGCTTGGTTAAGATCGTATAAAAAATGGAGGCCATATCGTCTTAACGAGGCAAACTAAAGCATTTTTAACTAAATCAAGGGCCATAACCATTTTTACTGGTCTTATTTGACTGGTTTTCTATCTTCTCTAAGCTGTCATTGACATTAACAATCTGGTAAAGTTTGGTAAAGATCAGATGTAAAATGAAGGCGCTATCATCTTAACGAGGCAAAATATAGCATTTATAACTAAATCAAGGGCCATAACTCCGTTTAAACTTGTCTGATTTGACTGGTTTTCGAACTTGTCCAAGCTTTCATTAAAAGTAACAATCTGGTAAAGTTTGGTAAAGACGAGTTGAAAGATAAAGCCCCTATCGTCTTAACGATGCAAAATATAGCATTTTTAACTAAGGGCCATAACTCCGCCGTTACTGGTCCGATCTGGCTGGTTTTCAAACTTTTTTGAGCTATCATTAACATTAACGATCTGGTAAAGTTTGGTAAAGATCGGATGAAAAATGAAGGCCCTCTCGTCTTCACACTAGCTTTCGTTTAGTGCAGAGTGGCGGCTGTAAAATGTCTCCCCGTGCTACGAATCAGTTGTTATTTTTTACTTGTCCTTTGGGACCAACGAGCCCAGTATAGGTGGCTTTGGAGTAGAATACCGCTTAAGCCGGTGCTAGTGGGCGTGAGAAGTGTTGCTTCTTTCATTACTTCTCTTGAACAAACTCAATAAAACCGAGTCTGCCGCTTTATTCTCTTAATCGTGTTTGTTGCTCTCAAAGGATCAAATTTATCAGTATTTATTAACGAGGCAAAATATAGCATTTTTAACTAAATCAAGGGCCATAACTGCGCTATTACTAGTCCGATTTAGCTGTTTTTTAAACTTTTTAAAGCTTTCAATGACATTAACAATCTGTTAAAGTTTAGTAAAGATCGAATAGAAAATGAAGGCCTTATAGTCTTAACGAGGCAAACTATAGCATTTTTAACTAAATCAAGGGCCATAACTCAGTTTCAACTGGTCCGATCTGGCTGGTTTTCAAACTTGTCCAAGGTTCTATTGATAGTAATAATCTGGTAAAGTTGAGGTGAAAGATGAAGGCCCTATCGTCTTAACGATGCAAAATATAGCATATTTAACTGAATCATGGGCCATACCTTTGCTAGTACTGGTCCGATCTGGTTGATTTTCAAACTTTTCTGAGCTTTTATTGATACTAACAAACTGTTAAAGTTTGGTTAAGATCGAATGACAAATGGAGGCCCTATCGTCTTAACGAGGCAAAAAATAGCATTTTTAGCTCGACTTTTCGAAGATTAAGAGAGCTTATGTAATCATCCCGGTGTCGGCGTCGGCGTTGGCGTTGGCGTCGGCGTCGGCGTCGGCGTCCCACATCAAGGTTTGCGTGTAAGCTGTGTTTACAAGTCTATATCTTTTACAATTCTTACCCTAGCACAACCAAATTTGGCTATCTGCTTCTTTATAGCATTATCGTATGAGCAGCTTAAGTAATTTTGGTTCCTGTAACCCCTGGGCTCCCATGGAACCCAAATTCTGATAGCCCTTAAAATATGTCTGTTTCACATAAAATTTTGCGTGTAAGCTGTGTTTACAGGTCTATATCTCTTACATTTTTTGTCCTAGCTGAACTAAATCGTGGAATTGGTTTCCTTATAGTATGTTGTAAAGGGTTGGATAAGTAATTTTGTCTTCTGCAAATTCTGGGCTCCCATGGAACCCAAATTGTGATGGCCCATAAAATGTGCAATAAAGGCAGATCTAGGTTTGCATGTTAGCATGTATATATCTATAATTTTGGTTTGGGATTTGTTATAGCATTATGCATCTTATAACTTCACCCATATTGGGGCATGGGATCACTATTCCCCCCACCCCCCCCCCCCCTCTACCCCAACTCCCCTCCACACCTTTTTTTTTTACATATTTTACACATATATGTTGCAACCCTCCCTGCCTCCACCTCCCCCCCCCCCCGCCTCTCACCCCATCACAACCTTACCCCCACCCCGCCCCAGACTTCAAACTTTTTTTTTTTTTACGTATTTCTGTGTTGCTTTTGTCAATTCTTACACATATATGTTGCAACCCTCCCCGCACCACCCCCCCTACCCCCATCACCCCACCCCACCCACCACGCCCCACACTTGAATATTTTTTTTTTTTTTTTTTTAAATATTTCTGTGTTGTTTTAGTCAATTCTTACACATATATGTAGCAACAGCCCCCCCAGCCCCAACCCCCACCCCACAACTTGGTTTTACATATTTCTTTGTTGTTTTAGTCAATTCTTACACACATATGTTGCCCCCCTCCCCCCCCCCAACCCCTAACGCACTCCTGCCTCTCACCCCATCACCCCCACCCCGCCCAAGACTTGAAACATCTTCTTTTTTTTTTACATATTTCTTTGTTGTTTTAGTCAATTTTTACACATATATGTTGCCCCATCCACCCTCCCCAATCCCACAACCACTCCTGCCTCTCACCCTCACCCCCGCACCACCCCCCACCCAACCCCACCCCACCCCCACTTGAAACTATTATAGAAAGCACTGCATATCATAATAAATGTACCGAATATAATGCAACTGAAAGTACCGAATATAAAGACGTATCCACCACGTATATTAAAATATGTACCACATATACAGTCAACAGAATCACTGCATATAAATACAACTCTACTTCATATAATGTTCAAAGGACCTCATATATTAGATAAATGACTGCACTGCATATATTAATCGGCAACATCACAAAACAGTCATGGCATTCCATAGTTATGGCGCTTGAAGTATTTAAACATGCTATATGTTGCTTAATTAGTGCTACAATGCATTTATTTTTCATCTGTTCTGTACCAGACGTGGCCAGAGTGTTGATATCAATAAAATCTCGGACATGTTTGAAATCCAGCCAAATCAGATTAGTAAAACCATACTTTGCAAAATGCTAGACAATAGTGAACCTCATTAATATAAATTAGATGAATCACGGACTCTCCGATAAACAGCTTGTAGATAAAATCGAATTAGCATAAAATAGACACGTAGAAACTAACAAGAGGCCCAAGAGGGCCTGTGGACGCTCTACTGGCTAATATGGGTCTTATAACATCAATGAAGCGAGTGACTATCGTCTTAAAGAGGCAAAATATAGCATTTTTAACTAATTCAGGAGCCATAACTCTGCCGTTACTGGTCCTATCTGGCTGGTTTTCGAACTTGGCCAGTAGAGATAATAAAAATAATTTAAAAAAAATTAAATAAATAAAATAACATTTTTTAAAAATTTAAAAAAAAAAAAAGAAAAAAAAAAAAAAAATCTGGTAAAGTTTGGTAAAGTTCAGATGAAAAATGAAGCCCTGTCGCCTTAACAAGGCAAAATGTAGCATTTCTAATTAAATCAAGGGCCATAACTCCGCTGTTACTGGTCCGATCTGTCTGATTTTCGAACCTTTTCGAGCTTTTATTGACATTAACAATCAGTTAAAGTTTGGTAAAGATCGGATGAAAAATGAAGGCCTGTCGCCTTAACAAGGCAAAATGTAGCATTTTTAATAAAATCAAGGGCCATAACTCCGCTGTTACTGGTCCGATCAGGCTGATTTTCGAATTTTTCGAGCTTTTATTGACATTAATAATCTGTTTAAGTTTGGTAAATATCGGATGAAAAATGAAGGCTCTATTGTTTTAACGATGCAAACTGTAGCATTTTAAGTAAATCAAGGGCCATAACTCCGCTGTTACTGGTCCGAGCTACCTGGTTTTCGAACTTGTCCGAGCTTTTGTTTTCTTACTTAATTTTTGATTCGGTGGTTTCACTACTCAGGCCGATAAAAGGCTCTGGGTATTGTTTAACCACTCATAGGATATGACGTCTGCTTTTTGATACGATGGCTTCATAATCACTGCTCCCAACTAAATTTCTTTATGTCGTTTATTAGATACTGAGACCATACGCCGTACGACTGGGGAAGCGTTACACTCCATGTACACCGACATATGCATGCCATCTTCGGGATGGTTAACATTTTGTACTGTTGATATTATGAATATTGAGTTCTGCTCAACCCGGGGTTAGAGGGCGTGAGCGGTAGCTAGAATATTTCACTACCGTTCATGATCAGTCTCAATCAAACCGAGACTGCAATATTTCTTATGTGTCGTGCTCGGCCGTTTCCAAAGGTCCATTATCATACTCTTTTTCATTGACATTAACAATCTGGTAAAGTTTGGTAAAGATCGGATGAAACAAAGAAGGCCCTATCGTCTTAACGAGGCAAAATACAGCATTTTTAACTAATCAAGGGCCATAACTCCGCTGTTACTGGTCCGATCTGGCTGGTTTTCAAAATTGACTAAGCTATCATTGACATTGACAATCTGGTAAAGATTATTAAAGATCGAATAAAAAATGAATGCCCTATCGTTTTAAAGAGGCAAAATATAGCATTTTTAACTAAATTAAGGGCCTTAACTCCTCTGTTACTGGTCCAATCTGGTTGGTTTTCGAACTGGTCTGAGCTTTTATTGACATTAACAATCTGTTAAAGTTTGGTAAAGATCGAATGAAAAAAGAAGGCCCTATCGTCTTCACGAGGCAAAATACAGCATTTTTAACTAATCAAAGGCCATAATTCCGCTGTTACTGGTCCGATCTGGCTTGTTTTCAAAAATGACTAAGCTATCATTGACATTAACGATCTGATAAAGTTTAGTAAAGATCGAATAAAAAATGCATGCCCAATCGTCTTAACGAGGCAAAATATAGCATTTTAACTAAATCAAGGGCCATAACTCCACTGTTACTGGTCGGACTTGGCTGGTTTTCAAATTTATCCGAGCTTTTATTGACGTCAACAATCTGGTTAAGTTTGGTAAAGATCAGATGAAACATGAAGGCTCTATCGTCTTAACGAGACAAAAGATAAAGGCGGACGGACGGACGACGGACAACTCGGCATCACATAAGTTCTGCTGGCTTCGGCCAGTAGAGCTAAAAATGAAACAGCCCTAAGCAGATGAAAATCAAACGCATGCTATTTTTTATACAGGTTTCCGTATATATAGCCGCTGGCAACAACGCTTTAGCACAGCTCTACCGTTCGTTCAAACGTGGCAAGTCTTTACCGAATTAAATATGGCCTTTTCGTGCGGAAATCAGGTAATTATTTTTAAATCACTTTGTGTACGATTTTAACCGTAGAAATGTAATAAAGCAATATTAATAGTATTGCTTGGGTCATTCTTTGAACTCATATGCCTTCATTATTATCAATTAACTTTAAGCATTGTAGTGCAAAAAGTTTTGATATTGAATATGAGCTTCCATAGAAATATGGATCGGGTAATTTGTCGGGTAAAAAATTCTACTAATATAAGTTTAAACCATTCCCCCAATGTAATAGTTTATATATGTATATATCTTGATGGTTAATTAGCTCTGTAACATTGTAAGGTTTGACATTTTAAAGACAATTTTCTATAGTTTTTTTGCATACCAGATTTTCTTTAAACTTTTTGTACAGTAAGTCTGTTATATATACACTTCTCAAAACTGCTTACTACACCGCTCACGTTTTGGGTTATATATATCGATGGGTTGAATGTTTTTCAATAAAATAAAAATTTGTCTCATATAGTGCAGATTTGTGTTATTTGTTTATTTAATTACAAACAACTATGAAATAATGATATTAACAAAATTATTCATATTTTAAATCGGTGTAGTTGGCTGTTTTGAAAAGTGTATAAAACGTGAGCGGTGTAGTTAGCAGTTTTGAGAAGTGTATATATAGACAGAAAAGGCAAAAATAATGGTAGGTCAGGTCAGCATGACTGTTAAAATGTTAAAAAATAATTTGTAATGCCACCGTCATTTCAATTTGTGCAAAAAGATGAACAAGTCCATGAAATAGCTAAATAAGACATTTCTGAAGTCTAATCATTTATTCATTGGTCACAATTCTGCTAAAATTGTATTAAAGTACAGAACATTTAATTACAATAACATTTAAAGCTCATTTTTATTTAAAAGCTATATTATTTTTACAAAATCTGTTGAAACCATTACCACAATTTATGCACAAATTAGCCCATAATGATACAATTTGTTTTTTTCTTTTTTGTATGTCCTCAATAATAGAATTTGTTTAAACTTTCTATGCACATAATTTATCATATATAAAAACAAAATGTGCAATAAAAATGACCCATGCTTGTTTAGAAATACAATTTGAAACCCTAATTCTATGCTAAAAGGTCAAGTTTTGTATGACATTATATAAAAATCGTATATTTTCCTTTTTTGTTATGTTCCTAATAACAGAATTTGTTCAGACTTCCTAGGCACTTATTTGAACATATATTTAGACAATATATGCAATTAAAATTATAGGTCACCATGCATATTGAGATTTAATATTTGTATTTGGAATCCTACCATTATGCTTAATTTTTAATTTTGTTGGAATTTTTACAAAATGCTATATTTTTCCTTTTTTATGTATCTTATAATAAGCATTTATTTAAATAAAGATAATAAAAAACAAACAAAAAAACAACAAAAAAAATCTAGACATCAAAAGCAACATTCCTAAAATTGTATAGGAAAATCCATCCAATAGTTTTGGAAGAGAAGTCGCCAAAATATGCTGCGCATGGAAAACTACAGAAAATGCCTTTAAATAAAGAATTAATTACTACAGACACGGGGCTTTCTCTAAGGAATGTCCGAAGTGGAAGAGCTAGAGGGTATTTACAGAAGGTTTAGATTGAAAAGAATATTTATTTTCCTAAAGCTAGAAAACGTGTTGAGAGTCTTACTCCGCCCACTCCATATGGCAACTCTTATGCCGATGCTAGTAGGGTTGAGAAACCAGCTATCAGGTTTGTCGCGGAGCAGTACAGAATTCCTCTAAAACATCTTCAGAATGTCAAACTGTAGTCCTCTTAAATGACTCCTGTAGCTCCAACCTCTTGTGGCTTCCAAGCCTATCACTCCTTCAACTATATTCTCAACAACTTCTAAATCTACTTCATCTATTTCGAAATCGACGGACTCTTGTGCAACCAGGATTGTACTGCACAACAGATTTGGAGACTTGGAGATGGAGGTTGATGATCCAGCACATCTGGAACTCCCAACGTCTGCCAACTCCAAAGGCCGTAAACCCGTGCTTCCGCCGTAGTAACATCAAAATCGGATAAGGTCATTCAAAGGAACTGCCGAGGTTTAAAACCTAATCTATGGTGAAATCAGCTTACTTTTAAATAAACACAACCCTGTTGCATTTTGTCTTCAAGAAACTTTCTTGAAGACTAGTGATAAGATATCTTTTTAAAACTATTCATTATATAACTATATGTGTGATACATATAATAAAGCCACTGGAGGAGTTTCGATTTTTGTGAATCGAAACATTCCTCACAGAACTGTTGCACTGAAAACTGATTTACAAGCTGTTGCGGTCAGTGTTACGATGCACTAGGCCGTGGGCTGCTACCCACAGTTTGACATATTGGTACCACTCAAGCTGGCAAATTATAATATGCATTTTCGGAAAGGTCAATGTCTTACGCTTCTTTTAAGCCAGGATAGTATTTTTAGTTCGTTAGCTTAAGTGTGTGAAACTATTGTTTTATAGAGGGAGGTAATTTTTAAGAAAATGTTTTAAATTGATATAAAAATGGATGTATGGTATGGATTAACTACACCAAATTTGTTTTTATGTATTTGATTGCATTCAAAATGGTAACGTTAGTCATGTAAACATATAACTGTTCAATAGTTCCACCCTTAAAACGTATAAAAACATATGGAAGCAAACATTTAATAATTGTAATCATTAAACGCACATTCTATCGAAAGAAGATAAAGATAACCGAACAAATTAAAATACATTTATACTTGTCAAGCAAATTACATGTAAATACAGTTTTTTTTAGATTCTATATATACAAAACAATACGAACTGATATAAACGTGTGACCTCTCTGTAATAAATGTGTTGCTATAAAGGGAGATAATAAAGTACACTTTTAAGTTTTTAATTAAAAAAATTGAGCTAACATTAAAAAATGATTTACAGAAATGTTACAATTCAAAGTTCCATATTTGTTGTCTTTGTGTCACCTTTGTAGCATGGCAGACAGGTAGGGATCGCTTTTTCCGTAGTCTGTCTTCATTCGTCATCTTCGTCCGTCTGTCCGTCACACTTTAACCTGCAACCTGAACTTGATCATAACTGAAACAGAATTTCACCTATGTTCATGAAACTTCGTAAACATCTTCATCCAACCCGAAGGAAAGTCTCACACATGTCTAATAACTTTGTTTTTCATTTCGGCAATGTTATGCCCCTTTCCATTAAACCTTTATCTGCAACCTGATCTAGCTCATAGCGTTATATAAGCACACGACAGTCGACAAAAGTGTTCCATGGAACACCCTTCTCGTTATTAATTTAACATATGCAAAAGCCTATGTGATTATCAGCCCTTGATTCCATCATTGAATTATATACTATTGTTAAATTCACCTTTACACTGAAAATATGTATAGCATAATTGTAAAAGTACACCACTGTTAAAACAAGAAAAATATCTTCATTCGTCGTCTTCGTCCGTCTGTCCGTCACGCTATAACCTGCAACCTGAACTTGGTCATAACTTAAAAAGTATTTCACCTATGTTCATGAAACTTCGTAAACATCTTCATCTCACCCCAAGGAAAGTCTCACACATGTCTAATAACTTTGTTTTTCATTTCGGCAATGTAATGCCCCTTTCCATTAAACCTTTATCTGCAACCTGATCTAGCTCATA